>NDFZ01002321.1:7094-17559 GCA_002192655.3 Mamestra configurata
GTTATATTCAAGATACACATTGAATATAAGAGGTCTTGTTTATTTTTAAAATTGACTGATGAATTTAACGGTTACTGTTTTTTAATGATTTTATGTTGAATTTTAGTGACGTTACGAAGAATTTGAGACGAATGAGACTAATTTGTACGATTATTAAATTTTACTATTTCAGTGATTGTCTAATGTTTTGTACATTAGTTTGTGTATTTTTTTATTTTATAATTGGGACATGGTGCCTTAATAAACGGTTTTTTAAATTAAATTGAGTAAAATATAGTTGAAAAAAGGCTTAGCAGATTGATTAACTATGTATTCTAGAAAAAAAAATTAATTCTGGCAAGCATGACTGATGAATGACTGCCTGAAGGCCAATTCACATATCTGTCGCAATCTGTCAAAAATGTATGGAATTTGAATTCCATACATTTTTGACAAACGTTGCTAATAAAATAGTAGATTGACACTTTGGTCTTGTGAAACCAACGTGATATAAGTCTCTGCAGTACGAGAGTATTTTCGCATTGAGCGTGTGATCAGCGTGAGCGTAGACGTCACGTTGTCACCGCATAGATGTTGCGTAGAAGCTACGCTTGCTTTACGTAGGGTGCACATAAGGTGTTTTGACACGCCTTAGTCATCCATACATAGACGCGGATGCATAAAAGCACCATAAAGTGGTCTTCTTCTTAGCATGTGGATAGGAAATATTGTTTCTGTGGGTTATATTTGTTTTTTTTTTATTATTTTTTGCATTTCTTTTTCTTTTTCCTTTTCAAGTGAATAATAAATCCTTAATATTTCCTTTTTTAATTTACGTTTTTTGGCACACTAGTGATAATGTGATGCAAAAGACAGTTACCTACTACCGCTCAAATGTAATACCTTCAAACGAGCAATTCTTGTATATATGTATATATATATATTTATATAACGGAGAAAGTACCTCCGTAGTGATTTTCAAAAATTGTGACGTCAGCTACGATGACGTCACACTTTTTAAAAAAATTTGGTTTTTCAAAAGAAAACTTCACAACTTGTTTCAAACTTCGTTTATTCAACGAACAGCATAANCACTTTTTAAAAAAAAATGGTTTTTCAAAAGAAAACTTCACAACTTGTTTCAAACTTCGTTTATTCAACGAACAGCATAACAACGTTACAGAAAGGTCCGTACTGTCCAGCGGCTCAAGCGTGAATGCCCGAACGCCTTTTTTTATTTTGGACGATGACCACTCGCCTTTAGCACACTAAGGCTGATAACAGGAATAGAAACGTTAATTTTACATCGTAATAAACTAAAAGTCAATCAATTTACTAATTTTTGGACAATCAAATTATGAATCTTAATTATTTGAATACTTGTAATGACAAACTATTGTAATTGCGCCGATATATATATAATCTGAATCTCGGAAACGGCTCCAACGATTTTCATGAAATTTAGTATGCAGGAGGTTTTGGGGCGATAAATCGATCTAGCTAGGTTTCATTTTTAGAAAACATTTACCAAAAAAAAAATGAGCAAAGCTCGGTCATCCAGGTACTAATATTTAAATGAAGCAAGTCTTCCGATAAAGAATTGTTCCGACACGAACGTAACCACTTATTTGTAATCGACGGTGCAAGTTCAAAGGAATGTGAATATTCAGCAGTACCGAGTTAGAGTGAGAACTGAACTAAACATACATAAGTTTTGGTTAGAACAAACAGGCGGCAAAGCTACACTTGGGCATAAATCTAAGTAAATGTGGGGCCTGTTTAATAATATCGACAGTTGAATCGGCGACAGGTAACAATCTGGCAATCCAGCATAATTATTGTACTCTTTTCTTCACAGTGGTCACCCACAGTAACCACCCCATATCTGACCCCCCCCATCAACCCACATATGAAAAACCGACAAATCTACTTATAACCCTAAGTAATTAAGAATACACAAAAATATTAGTTTTACTCTGAAGTAACAATCTGTGCCGCAAAGAGTTAAACTCTCTGTTATCGAAATCCTTAATGGAAAAACATTTTTTTATTATACGAATCCCATAGGCAATGGCGTCGTCGTTCTAGTAGAACATGATCATCATCGAACTCGTCGTCGCGCTGACAGAGGACGCCATTCGGTTTTGCCGCTCAAATTAACCCTTGGCATGCCTGTAAGGGTCTGTCAGACCCACCCTGTTATTTAAACCAGTTCATTTAATTTAAATATTATGTTTTTGCGCTGCTACTCTCAGTAGCAGAGCGTTATCGACCAAAAGACATTCGACTGAGTGCCAATTCTACTAAATTTCAAGCCACCTTCGGTTTCGCATCTTAGTCGCATCTGTCAAAAATGTATGGAAAATTAAAATTTAGTTTTTTTGACAAATTGCGACTGAGATGCGAATGCGAATAAAATTAAAATAAGTAGAATTGGCTCTCAGTTTGGCAAAGGAAAATCGTGTAAGCCGACCTCAAGATTTTTGGGAAAAGACTAGGCAGATTTTGTTTGTAGTATGTTGCAAAAAGGTAATATCAGCCATTGAATTGTAGCCTAAATTCAAGCTCTATCTTAAGCCACTGAATACCTATTTCCACCATTATCAGCCCGTCTTAGTATCGATTAGAATGTCTAATGTGTTGTTTTAATTGGCCCGCTCTTAATAGCTGTATATATAAGTACTTATACCACTGTTACAGCTGGAATACCAATTATGTTTAGAACAAAACCTACTTAAATACGTTCATTGATTTTTCTGAAGAAATAGAAACCAATTAATGAAATAAATAAGAAAGGAAAAGAAGAAACCTTATTTTCGAGAATCTTCAAAATCGAATTCAAAACAAGGCTAGAAATGTTCAACCCACACACTTGAGGAGTTAGGTTTAGGTACCTATAAAGACAGAGCCTCGTTAAGTGAACCCGAGCTAGGTTCCCCTCACTTATTTGTATATGAAAAGCAATATTTTCTCAATTTATCACTTCGGAGAGTTTTTAAGGCGCGCGCTATAAATTTTTGCTCGGTATCACAAACTTTCTTCATATATTTCATATAGGTGAGTGCTGTGGGAACTTTGTCAGGGGTCGCGAATCGTATTTTTTGCTATTTATATTTTTTTGCAGAAACGTTCAACAAGAATTTATGTCAAGCAACTTATTCAATATCAACGAGACTTGGGACAGAATTAATCAGAAAATAAATTCGTATTAGGCTCTATGTCATGTTTGTTGAATAAACATCGTTGGTATAAGCTATTTTCTTGTAAATGTGTTACTAAAAGCGCGTGATGTTTTTATTTTATCAATTTTCAAAATGCTTTTGTAAATCGTTTCTTTTCTCATTTAATATGAAATGTTTAAAAAGAAGAATTTAATCAAAAGCCTTTTTACTAAATCCTCGGATAATCTGTAAGCCCCGTCTGGAATCCTATTTAAGATTTAAAAATAATAAAGCCGAATCCGTCAGCAAAACTGAGACAGCCCATATTTAGGGAGACAGAACATTAATTGCAGATTCTCTAACCAACATAATTATCACTCGAGTTTGTTTATTCTATTTTCCGTTCGATTAATCGAAGTCGATTTATCGGAATCGTCTTAGAGGCTCAAAGTACTTAAAGCGTTTTCCAATTCTAAGCAAGCGATTATTTATCACAGCATTAGCATACTTCGTTGGAGTAAATCCATCTTGTAAAGGGGATAATGATCAATAGAAGATGCTGTACGAGCCAGAGATTGCTCAGCGCTTCATTACTCCTTGTCATGCATTAAAAGCTATTATATCGTGAACGTGACCGATTTGCCAATCTACTCGAAATTGTCTCCGATGTGCGGTGTAGAGTTGGGTTTATCGATGATGTAACTATCGATTGGAGGTTCGCTATGTCTGGAAATTCGAACCGGTAACTAGCTAGCTTTATTTCCGAAGATGAAGTTACGTAGCTTCGTTCAAAGAATATTGTTTATAAGTTTAGAAGATTCATTGTTCTAAACAACAACTTCCAGAAACAAATTTTACGTATAAATCAATTATTTACTCTTCAAATTTTGAAATCGATACCTGATATTGAGAGCAAGAAACTAATTTCAGCCGTCGCCAATATTTACAAATTAATGCTAAGTACGCGAAGCTGCTTCATCGATAATGTATCGATGTTACGGCCGCTCTTGTAGCGAGTTATCGATAACTTATTTCGCTGGGGGGTGCCGCGCTTGTCTTTGCTTTCAGCCCAAACCTTGTTAGTTAAGACCATGTATTGTGAGGCTGTGACGTCATCCCCGAACTCTGCCCTCATTGATTATTAAATTGTGTAGGAATAGGGAATGTTCGCAAAAATTGGAATGAAATTTCCTCTGAGTTTATTACGTGGTCCGAGGGCAACTATCTGAACTTTGAGGTTACAAAGAGAACGATCCATCATTCCGTGTATTTTGAAGTAATGGATTGTTTCGCTTTTTATTTCTGTTATAAAAGAAAATAATATTGGAGCGAGTTTTCTGTAAAGTCTCACGTCAATTTATTGATTGAAAAGTCGATATTTTATAAGGATGATAAATTAAACTTTTTAAATAGAATAATAGATATTGAAGTACTTACCTACTTGAATGGATTTAACACTTCAGGGTAACAAAAGGGTTTGGCATTAAATACATAAGTGCTATATTCAAACACAATCAATTTAGAGCGGTGAGTAGGGCACATAAATTAATCAGTACCCAAACACCTTTATTTGGCGACCCCTAACCTATTGGGACGCTGAAAATTGGCCCATTCACAGTAGATACAATGTAACTCTACTAGAACCCAGACAGACAGCCCTTCGCATTTTATTAGCCTGTATTAGCGTTGAATGTCACCTGTACTTCACGTTTCTTTCCGAGTTTTCAGGGCAGTTCCCTAGTGGGTTAAGAGAGCTTTGTAATACATACAACAGTGTCTAGGTCGATTCTACAGAGGGTGGAGACGCTGCTACTAGAAGCGCCATTGTCAACACTTTCAACACAAACTAAGTTTGTCATTGTTTATTAACACAATAGCATGAATGTTCTATATAGTGTCGGACGTAAAAGAATAGCACCATCCCATCACTTCCCGTGGGTATCAGAGGCGACTAAGGGACTCATCAGTGAATGGGCAGTAGCATTCTCTGTACATTCCAACAGCTACACTGCGATCGCCAACCCACCTGCCAAGCGTGGTGATTATGGCACCCCCCCCCCCTTCCTTCGGGGGAGGCCTCTTTCTGCTGGTATGATGATGATGATACCATGAATGACATGTTTAGAAAATGGCAGCTACGACGGTGGGCCGTTATCAAAGTTGTGCTGAGAGCACACTTTCAATAACATTAAATCTGCTAATCTTTTGCCCAAGTCTATTATATACATGGAGATGGATGGATGGCGTATTACCAATTCACCTCCACAACCCAATGATTTGGTAATACGAANCGACGGTGGGCCGTTATCAAAGTTGTGCTGAGAGCACACTTTCAATAACATTAAATCTGCTAATCTTTTGCCCAAGTCTATTATATTCATGGAGATGGATGGATGGCGTATTACCAATTCACCTCCACAACCCAATGATTTGGTAATACGAAACCCTAGCGAAACGTGTTCTCTTTTTAGGGTTCCGTACCCAAACTGAACCCTATTTCTAAGCCTCCGCTGTTCGTCCGTTCGTCGTCCGTCTGTCTGTCACCGGCTGTATCTCATGAACAGAAATAGGTAAACAGTTGAAATCACAGAGTGTGTATTTCTGTTGCCGCTATAAAAGCAAAAAATAAAACTGAAATAAAATTAAAAATTTAAGTGGGCCCCTATATAAGAAACATGTTTTTTTCCGCTAATGGTACGGAACCCTTCGTGTGCAAGTGCGACTTGCACTTGGCCGGTTTTTGTTTATGCCTATGATTGATTTTGTTTCTTCCTTTATAAGTGATTGTTACACTCTGTTCTGATTTGTTGCTCCTGTTTCATTTGCTTATACCAGTGTAAACAATTGTTGGTGAACTAAATAAATAAATAATACAGACGGCTATGACTACGATTCAGAGCCATGCCATCCCATCAGTGAAAGTCGAAATGCTAAAATATAGGAATTGATCACGTGTCATTTTGATATCGTTTATCATCACTTCACTTTGACTTATGACAATTGCCATCGCCACGCAACATCTGATTGAATTTGTCTCGAGCCTGAGGACTGAAGTCGTGCAATTTCGGCGAATCTTTTTTTTTATTAAATATGGGTTTGCTCTTGACTCTAGTCTAGGTCATAGATGACAGAGACAAAGTCGACGATGGAGCGAGCTTACCCGAAAGAAGCCTGTGCACTCTAATTTTGAAGAGATTAGGGTTGTATGCGTTCGGAAACACAGACGCAGGCAGATCTTATGAGTCTGTCGCCATCTTCAGACGCTGCCATGTACGGGTATTCCGTACTCTAAGACCTATTTCACCGCTTGAATTCGTCCGTAGCAGTGACGTATTGTATTTCAATTAGGCTCAATTCACACTGGATTGCCGATGTAGAGCGTCTCGCTTCAGTAAAGTAATGTAGGAATGGCATTGGGAATTAACGTTACGTTAAATATGTTTCAATTTATTTGAATTTATTAATTAAATTGCATAAATTAATCATTTTCATTTGCTCTGCGAGTATTACAAATCAAACCCTGTTCATAAAATGTTTTATTCGAATAATTTTGTAAATGTTTACGCTTACATTGCCATAAAATCAGTGTCGGAATAGTTTACAATGTAAAAGAAGATATTCAGCCTCCATTTTCGTAACGACAATTTATTTTTCAGCCTTGTTTCTGTTAAAGCTTACAAGAAAAACCCTTACAGTCAAATTATGACGAGTAAGTTTTCTTTTCTGATGTCTGTTTAAAATACACTAAAGAAACTATGCTCATCTGCATGCAGGAGCTGATGTCACTTACTTCCGCAATATCTTGGCCAGCTGTGGCCATTTTTCTCAATGACATCTGACGTCAGGATGCAATAAGTTGGTAGCGTGACACGGAAAGTGCTTACACTAAATGAAGAGAAATGCAGAAGTCTCTTTAGTATTTTTCTTTTATTTTACGTGACGAAAAATATTAGAGAACGTAATTTGTGTAGTTGTGTAGTAATGAAAAAGGTTAAAATATTTTGACTTAGGAATCTGTTTACCATCGACAAGATAAAATTATAAAGATTATAAACTCGTGTTATTTAAGAACACTTAACAAGACTCGGTGTTTTATCATATATTATTATGTACAGAGCGATTCGACAACATAGATATTTATACTTTAATGTACCTATGTAAAATTGTAACACAATCATTTTTTTTATTTTTTTTTATTTTATAATGTACAATGGCGGCTTATCGCTGACAGCGATATCTGCTAGACAACTTCCTATTTATAAATCTCAACCTACATTTTTATTTACAATATCTTAATTATGAGCTGTCTCAATAAGTCAAATTAACACTTCTGCCTAACCTATTTAGTGGTGCCAGCCAAACGTTAGCGTCGCAAACGAGTAACGCGTTTAACGGAACGTCGACGAAGTGAATAATGAATAAACNCAACTTCCTATTTATAAATCTCAACCTACATTTTTATTTACAATATGTTAATTATCAGCTGTCTCAATAAGTCCAATTAACACTTCTGCCTAACCTATTTAGTGGTGCCAGCCAAACGTTAGCGTCGCAAACGAGTAACGCGTTTAACGGAACGTCGACGAAGTGAATAATGAATAAACGGTCCGCACTGAGAACAGCCATGACGAAGTGCGGTGCAAGTTGGGACGTACACGAGGGAGTTTAATCCAATATTGGGTCAAATGCTAGATTAATCAATTCTGTATAGGTGTCACTGGCAAAACTAAGATCAAAAACACTTCAAGACTGCAAATGTCGGTCAAAACTACTTTTGAGTGTAAAAAATCAGCAATACTACAAACTGCTTGAAACCCTTTTAATATCATACATATGTATAAAGAAACCTTCATATTAGGTTGTAAGTTGTGACTCTTGTAAAAACTTTTTTTTTGTGATTCTAGGTATGGTAGTTAAAAAAAAGAACGGTGCTTCTAGTATGGTTTCTTCGTTTTTGACACCGAATTCTAAAATTTAAAGTATTTTTTACTTTGTGGTGGTTTGTTTTGGAAGTCAGTTGTATTTTTTGTAAAAAAAAAATATTTTCACATTTTCACCAGTCTATCTCTATTTAATTGTCTATGTCCAGTTCTTCATCAGATGTTTACGAAATTTAAATGGGACCATTTCGGAATAATCATCATTCGAACAAAAAAAGAATTTTGCAAATCTTGTTTGTTCGACATATTATGTCAAAGCCAAACCTCAGAATGTGAGTTTCTCAGAGAAATGGACCACAAAAATGCATAAAGTGTGGGATAGTTTTGATTATAAAACCGGGACATACACGAAAAATAAAATATATATATACATCCGAATCGATAAACTTCTCCCTTTTCTGAAGTCGGTTAAAACGCGTGCTAAAAGAACAGTTAAAACGGGTTTGAAAGTTTAACAGGTTATCAAAAATTTGGTTGTTGTCCTGTTTTGTCAAATGGAACTGCAGCTTGCGTGATAAAAACTGAAACTGCTGGAACTGGTGGGCCGCTACACATTCTACTGCCACAAAATGGTCATAAGAACTCTGAGAGTTGGAAACAGTTTTGGACTTTCAAAACGCGCTGGTTTTTGTAATCTGCTACAGCACAGCTTCACATCTACAGCAGTGCACAAATTGCAATGACATTCAGAATTTACAAACAATAAACCACTCTGTATGAACATGAAAAAGCCATTCAGAGAACTAGAGAAATCAAGAGTATCACTAATTATATAACTAAGTCTGAAGATAATGTCTATTTCCCCATGGCCGTTACTTTAACCTTAAACCTCATTGCCTGGAGCAAAATTGCCGACCACCATTTTATCAAATACTAGCGGACGTCACGCGGTTTCACCCGCGTAGATCCCGTTCCCGTGGGATACGGGGATAAAATATAGCCTATGTTACTCGCTGATAATGCAGCTATCCATTGCTGAAANGTACGGGGATAAAATATAGCTTATGTTACTCGCTGATAATGCAGCTATCCATTGCTGAAAGAATTTTTCAAATCGGTTTAGTAGTTTTTGAGTTTATTCATTACAAACATACACACAAAAATACAAATGTTTCCTCTTTATAATATTAAGTGTAGACTAGTAGTGTTAGTAGTGTTGGTAGATAATAGNTTTTTGAGTTTATTCATTACAAACATACACACAAAAATACAAATGTTTCCTCTTTATAATATTAAGTGTAGACTAGTAGTGTTAGTAGTGTTGGTAGATAATAGAAGTGTTTTTGTGTGTAGATAATATCAAATATCTACACACAAAAATGACGCTCCTTCCTGTGTCCATTCATTTCATTCAACTTATGCACATCTTCCCCAATGACACTATCAAAGCATTCAACTCACAATCCGCTTCCCGTCCACCCTCTATCCCCCAGGCATCATTTCTGCAACGTGTAGTCGCCATCCCCCTCGTGCTATCCCCCGAGATAAAGCCTGATGACGTCACGACGAGCCCTCTTCCAACATTATTAGCACCTTATCCTCTATATAAGTTATCACACTGTTTATTTAGTAACTCACAGGATTTCTGGGCTTATCTCAAGGATAACTAGGTTTAGAGGGTTAATCTTTGCCTTTAAGGGTCTTTTGCGAGATAGGTTTATTTTTTAGGTAGAAATTTTGTCTGGAGGTGTTGAGTTTGTTCCGTTTTTCGTGTCTTAAAGAAAAGGATTTTTAGGGCAGATTTTTAAAGCTACAAAAGAATGTTTAAAACTTAATTATGATGCCGTAAATGAACCGTATTGTGCAGTTATTTAAAAAAAAATAATAGTAATGAAATATTGCCACAATTCATTAAATGAACCAATGCATTCTTGAAATATTGAGAGGGAAGCAAGGAATCAATTCCCCTCGTGGCCAGAATTTTGATTTAGGTTGGGCGATCTGCTAGCAATCATATCTAGTGCAATTTATTATTTATCCTTTCAGAACAGATATATCAGTTTGGACAAAATGTTTCCTTTCCAGCAGAGTAACGCATCTACGTCAAGTTACTTTTTTAATAAAATCGTCCCGTCAAAACATTGGCCTATTTTTCGCGCGTTGCAAAGAGATTTTTTTTCCATTATTTCGACCAAGCCATTTTTTTCTGATTTGGTTTTCCGATAGTGTGATCCGGGTAGCTGAAGCTGTCCAAAATACTTGCGATCGTATTAGGGTTCACGTTCGAATCGATTTATGAAAATATTGAACCCAGAGTTTTGCGATTTAACTGTTAGAGCTCGCTAGTCATGTACATATGTATATTCAATAAAAAAAAACTAGCCTAATATGGCACGTAAAAAACGATATTTTACTTCCAAGTTCTTCAAAATAACATGATTAAAC
>NDFZ01002322.1:0-17578 GCA_002192655.3 Mamestra configurata
TAACCGCCAATTTCGCTGTAGGTTAAACAAAGAGTAGACTAAATAAAGATATATTATGTGTGTTTTGATCATTAATTTCACCAGTAACAAAATCTTCGAATGCGATTGTGTTAATATTATTAATGTGAAAGTAGATCTGTTTGTTTGTTGCCTTTCCGTTTGTTTGAATGGGTTTTGATGAAACTCACGGACAGACGATTCGGTAATCGTTAGGACGTAAGATACATTTTTCCGTAGGTATGTTTTCTACGGATGATTTCCAATTGTCAAACGGGCGAAGCCGCTGGCAGAAGTTAGTGAAGCACATAATTTAAAGCTTGTTACAGTGTATGATGAGTAAAAACAAATCTTAGAAGAAAAAAGACCGGTCAAGAGCGATTCAGACTCGCGCACCGAGGGTTCCGATCAAGTCATGATTTTTTCTGAGTATACATTACCTACGGAAGTTTATAAACTATGAAAGCAAATTATAGCAAGTAAAATCGAAAGACAAACTTAACTTTGTTGGAGAAAAAATGTTCTCCCATTCATCAATGTACGTCATGGTCAATTTTTCAACCGAAAATTATAAATTTGTATTCGTAAAAAATGTGTTATTATATGATAAATAAGTTCCCAATTTTCTGACTTTTTCCTGTACTTGTGCTCTAAGATCTATCTTCTTGCCAAATTTCATGAATCTAGGTCAACGGGAAGTACCCTTTAAATTTTGATTCCCTTGAGACTGTCGAAATATACGTTTTTTTCGGCATGAACGGCCGGTCTTGTTTTTAAATTAACTTAGAAGTTTGATTTTTTCACAGCTGCAAGGAACTGTACACTTGAGTATATGATTTTAATTTTAACACGATACCTCTACGCGTTCCCGAGATACAGGGTCTTTGACAGACAAACAGACGGACGGACAACAAACTGATCCTACATAATAAGGGTTTGGTTTTTTTTCCTTTTGAGGTACGGAACCCTAAAAGTAATGCCATTCATGTATTTCAGCAGAAAAAAAATCTTCGCATGCAAGAACTTTTAGGTTAAACATAAGCAGAACAGAAAGAGGGACTAAATAAAGATATATTATCTGTGTATCCCATAAATAACTGTCGAGATATTTGCCAAACCGTGGACAGAGGATATGACCGTGCCCTTGATGTTGAGTTATTAGTAGATAGGTACTACTTATCATTATAATTGTAATTAATCGGGAAAACGAAGAATAGAGTGCCAGGAATTCAAGCGTGTAGTGAATTTACGTAAATAGTTCGAGACATGGCACTTGATGTAAATAAACGTTTGTCACAATCTTATTTAGCGTGGTATTGGGTTAATAGATCTCTCGAATAGATGAGACCAACTGTCACCTGCCTAGCCTTTTCCACACTACATTGGGGTCCGCTCCCAGTTAAACCAGATTAAGCTGAACACCAGTATTTTACGTGGAACGGCTGCTTATCAGACCTCGACAACCCATTAACTGGGTAACACGGTACTTCTTGGCAAGGCTGGTTTCAGATTTTCTGGCAATCCGTAACGACTGCCAAAGATCTCCAAATGACAGCTGGGACCAACGGCTTTCCGAGGCACGGAGAAGTCTCAATATGTTAAGATGGTCAACCATCCACAGACCAACCTCGGCAAGCGCTGCTTAACCTTGAAGATCGGTCCTAGTGGCTGTTATAATTAAGCTACGAGCTCCTCATGAGACTAACTAAGTACCTTAACACTCTAATTATATCCGAACGACATCCACTGCTGGACATAATATGTCTTCTCCAAGCGTGGCCTCATCGGACGGTCCTGTGCTTCTTACAAACAAAGGAGTATATGCTATTTCAGCACCTAAAACCATAATAATTTCTTGAACGAACTACTTGATATTGTGTCTCCATCATCGTTTCAGCGATGTAACTTAATCTGAAAACGTGAATCAAGTTAGGAAACCAATCATTCTCCTGCACTGCCCTTTTTTGAGGGCGTTGGATCATGTATTCTGCTTTCACATATTTATGTCTATTTGCCATCATTTCAATACATATCTCCTATTTTATCTTTCAAGCAATCTATCCATCTTGTTTAGTCTTCTTGTACCACTAAATTTGTCCTCATTCATACTCAAAAAATTCCTCAAGACATTTTTTTCATTCTTCCGCAGTTTAAGCCAGAAAATCGAACATAAAATTGTAAACAGGAACCATAAACAGTTTGTGAACCTGCTACAAAACAAATTGCTTCAAGGAAATCTCTCACATCTTTGAATAAAACAATGTTTCGCCTGGATCTCAAACTCCAACATGGGAAATCATACGCCAGATCCTTGTTTAAGCAATTTACATTTCATTTATGTCTTTGACACAAAGCTGCTAGGTAAAACAAACGTTTACTTTAGCTGGGAGAGGCACATTTCAAATGTAGCCTACCACTGGTTTGTATAACTCGAAGGTTTTTGGTCATGTCATGTTTTCGGCCTAATAAATTCTGAGTGAAATATAAAACATATCTTTAGGGTGAAAACTGAGAAATCTTTTTGATCTTTTGCTTGTTTGGAAATAAAATGTTGTCCATCAACTTAAAATTTTAATTTTTTCGTTTCACGGCTCATGCACGCCACTTGTCAAATGTTTGAATGTACAGCGTTCTACTGTTTTTTGAAAAAAATATTGTATGTTCGCATGTATGAGGAGAGAAAATTCGTAGTTTCAAAATTTAGTATACCAGGCCTTGCTTTAACTTCCAACCTTGTACAATATATACCTTTTTTTAATCACAAGGAATGCTCCGTTTATATGGACGCAGACAAGACAGTTAAGCAAATCTCTCCATCTTTTAAAACACTGACGTCAGAACATAAAAGTACCCATAAAGAAATATGCTTTTCTTTCTTCATTCTGTAAGTACTACATTTGTTTTTATAACTGCACACCACTCTGGAAAAATTATGCTATAAAAGGGTAGTATGAATAGCATTACGCTCTCGGCAACGCACAGTTTTCTTTGGATACCAGGTAGAATAATTATTTTTCTCCTCAGTACAAAATATTTTTTCTACCGCACATTTAACGAACAATCTAGGACATTTAAAAATAAGACCATTAGTCTGAAATATAGAATTTCACAAAACGCTGCTTTTAAAATTAATCTAGACTGATGTTTTATTTTTCAAGCTGGAGACAGAAATTTCGGTTTTTATTTCAGATTGTCGACTTAACTTCTCGGATTCTATTAAATACTGAATCTAAGAAAAGACTAAAAATCATCAGCACCGTAACTTGAGACAAATTACGTCCATTGCTGGATGGATATAGGCCTAGTATTATTTTAAACGACTTAAAAAAAGGAGAAGAAGTATTCGGTGAGTTTTGATGCGTTATGAATATATTCCTAAATGTACGATTAAAAAAATCAGTATCGAAGGATCCAAGTTATTCTAATTTAGTGAATGCTGAATAGAACTACATAAAATAGGTAAAACTACAAATCCAAAGTCGACACTAAAACAATTACTTCACTCACACACAATACACAATTACATATGTACATATATTACACAATTATACACGCAATACAGTTTTAAAATATACATAATTATGTTAGCACAATTATATTTATTTGAACATCAGCCACATGGTTTACTTCCATTCAATTGATTCACGATAAACTAAATAGTGTTTGACGATAATCCAAATCAAAATTGTAATATCAATTAACACCAAACACCACAATTTTCCCGTGTATCCATTTCAATCAAATCATCGATACTCACAGTAGTCAAAAAACCGCGAGTCGGACTTTCACACGAAGGCTTCCGTACCATAAACCGAAAATAACACGGTACTTGTATAGCCTTTAATTTTATTAATTGTTGTTAAAGCGGCAACAGAAATACACACTGTGAAAATGTCAACTGTCTACCTATTACGGTTCTTGAGATACAGCCCGCTGATAGACAATCGGACGGACGGACAGCGTAGGCTTAGTAACAGGGTTCTTTTTTTTTAAGAATGGGAAATCATCAAATGACTTCTTCCGCTTTAGGTGGAGCGGAAGGGCGTATCAGACTCTAACTGACTAAAACCCATCCGTGTTCCCTTTGCGTTCCAGGGCCGCGGTGACTCTTTCGAACAAATTCCGCAACCCTGGCAGCCGTTGGTTTCCCTTGGGGTACGGAGCCCTGAAAAGTAGGTAGGGTTGTGTAGATAGATATTTTATTATAACCTTTAGTTACATTAAAAAATCTATTTGGGCGGACAGTAAAAATGACAACGATAAAACGCATCAAAGTTCAAGAATATCGGGGGGTTCTGATATGACCTCTAAGTTAAAGTGCACTTAGACATGACGACACACGAAATTTCAACGCACTGCACCGCCTTCATTTTCTGTTTACGTGACAGAAGAAAAATACATGTCCAATATTTTTTGGTAAGCTGACTAACGATCCAAAAAAATATTTACGAATTCACTCTATACCAGATCCAAATTCACCTCGCCTCCATGTGACTTCGCATCCAATGGTAACCCCCATGTTTGTCATATTAACACAGCTGTACCAATCAGGGTGTTCCCCGAAGCTTCAAGGAGCTTCTCTTATCTCCTACAAATATACGGTAAACACAATTGCATTATTCTGCGATCGGAAGCCAAAAAGCGGTATCTCACAATTTACTGAAATTCAGTTCTCCTTTGCATCGGAATGCTTGAAACTTTTCGCATCAGTTAAGCTAGTTGAAAAACTCATAAATTAATAATAACATTAAAAAAACACTATACTTACTTGCATTATAAATGCGGAAGCTACTCAGTTTGTTTTTAACGTTAGAATAGAATAGAATATCATTTATTTGCCAAAAACGTGGTATAAAGATGGTAGTGTTAATAATGTGAACAAACATGTTTTGCTTAATAGATATAAGCGTGCAAATTTTACATGCATTACAAAACAATTTAATCATGCGATTTTATGTTCCAGGAGCTCCTTTACACTGTAAAAACTATTAGCAGATGGCCATTTGTTTAATTTAATTTTGAACAAACGTGTTTTTATGTTTTCACACATAAACAAGCAGCTTTTATTATATTTCGCAAGCCTTGTTTGTACTCCAAAGCCGCTAAACAGGTCTTAATGAAATGATCATAGATATAGCCTAGGACCTCGACAAGGATTAGTCCTTGATATAGGTCCTAAGATATTATATATAGGTCCTAAGATATTTATTGTTAACAGTCCGTGCGGGTGGAGCAAGTGGGCAAAGCTCGTTGGAAATCATGTTTTAAAAAAACCGTTTTTTCTCAAAACTAACTTTCACTGAGTTACCGCTTTTTGTCTACTGAGGGTATTATTGTCACAACGGTTTGATGAAGTGACGACGCGTGGCGCCCTCTAGCGGATTAGTTTATTTACTAGATTGCTTATTCAAGGCAGATAGTACAAATGGTAGCGTTAATGAATGCTGGAATACAATGAATGCTTGGAGCGTGTATTTGGAACCGTCGCTTTGGTATATTGTTTCTGTTTAAGCTTTAGAAATGGTTAAACAGAGCAATCTGGGGAAATTAATTTGTGTTGGTACTAAAATTGTAGTAATTCGGTCGAACAAGGTTAAATAACGCTTGCCAAGGTTGGTCTATGGATGGGGGTGACCATATAAACATACTGAGTTTCTCCCGTGCCTCGGAAAGCACGTTAAGCCGTTGGGTCATTTGTAGATCTTTTGCAGTCGTTACGGATTGTCAGTAGCCAGTAAATCTGACTCCAGTCTTGCCAAGAACTACCGGTTAATGGGTAGTGGAGGTCTGGTAGGCAGCCGCTCCACGTAAAATACTGGTATTCAGCTGAATCCGGTTTGACTGGAAGCCGATCCCAATATAGTTGGGAAAAGACTAGGCAAATGATGACTACAATTGTAGTATATGATGTTTTCTGATTATGCTTTTTCTTATGTTGGTGTAGTTGATTTTAAACCTAACCCAGTTGTGTGTAGATCTAAAAACACGTACACGTTTGTTCACCATTACCTAAGTGATTTACATATAGATCATCTATGTAAATCCAATACGGTAAACTTCCAAAGAACTTAAAAATGTGAATGAAAGTTTTTTTTTTAAATTGATTTTGTAATTACATAATACAACCATCATCATCATCATCATCATATCAGCCGAAAGACGTCCACTGCTGGACATAGGCTTCCCCACCATACAGAACAACATAATACATATAATAATTCGATTTATTTCATTCAAATACTTCTACAAAAAAGTAAGATTCTTGTAATATTTACAAATACATAAAAACTTATTAGATTGTTTATACACACAAATGTGCAAGCGGAGTATAAAAGGGACGGGAAAAATTCACAGGGCTTTGAAAAATTCGTCTATTTCGCTGTCAACGGGAAAAGTGCCCAGAACACTGGCCGCATTGCCACGTTGAATGGCAAAGCTGATTTGTTGGCCAAAGAAAAGGTCAGCCCTTTGGTCACGTGAAGAGTCAATTAATTATACATCAATTACATAATTGACGTTGTTTTGTACTTCCCCTAACCTTATACCATCTACATTAACCTGTATCATCAAAGTTGATCACTTAATAAGGATGATTACAGTATTTTGATAAAACATTTCTCAAACCAAAATCTTGATGTTTCTTAATGCGAAACTAAAGCAACTCTTTTCACTTCAGACATTTTATCATGATTAAATGGGTTGTCTATTCACTTACCCAGGCTAAATAAATATTAAAAAAAAATATTTGAGCTCTTTTTCAATCTACTTTTTTAATTTAAGTGTCTGCGTCGGGTTCAAAATGTTAAGACTAGTGTCAGATAATAAGTTCTAAAGATGATGTTAAGAAAAAGCCATATTTAAACAAATTCCAGCTCGGATTTAACTAAATTTGAAACATCTTAGTATTTTTATTACTTCACTTTGAACTACGTTGAACATAGGGGCAGAATTAAAATATGACTTTTGAATCAGAGCTATATTTTGGTTGTGCACAAAGGGGGATGCCAATAGGCCGCCATAGTGATTTAGGCCCTGAGTGCAAGTAACATCGAATGCACTGGGACTTCTCTAAACAAAAGGACAAATAAATAAAGTACAATATGTGTAAATGTCAAATCAATGTTTTGCAACAAATCTTTATTTTTTCCCGGATTTTAAATTGGCAACCTAGCAAATGTCTGTTTATTTCGCTGTATCGTTTCAATATTTATTATTTATTAAAAATGTTACTGACTTGTATCGCGTCGTGAATAGAAGAGTTAATTACGTAAAATTTACATATTTTTTTACTAAATTAACTTTCTTGGGCATCGCAAGGCCTAAAATCGGCATTCCCTTTAATTAAATCCGAGCTAAAATTTGTTTGTAATTAAATCCATTACAGAAACTGAGAACACAACTTATGAGGTTAAATTCACCAGTCTAAAGAGTCAGACAAGCATGACACATACCAAACAAGTAACAACAAATACACATAAACGAAATTAAGACTATCTTCTTTAAATCTGCGTATACAAAAAACAAGAATAGGACGATGTGACGATACATGAATTCTTCAAAACTTTTCAAAACTGTGCGAACCACAACTAAAAAGCAAGAATGGGATAGAATTCACACAAAATTCGTTTGTTTAAAAGTGTGTGTTCTTTCATTTGGAGTGTTGTGTCTAAATCTTCATTTGCTTATTTTGTCCTTTAATTACCTTTCAAAGTTTTCATACTTGCTGCATTTCACATTGGTTTTAAAAAAACTACATTCTGAAACTGTAACATGTAAATAGCAATCCAGTCGCTTTTCAGGAGATACAAACATACAAAGGAAACAAGCAATTTAAATATAGCGCTCAAATGCAAAGCAATTACCATAGATTTAATCAGTGAAGATAGGGTCGTCCTAACGTTTGATAATACGCCTTCACCGTACAAGAAACAAGGCATTTCTAACATCTCGAGCACACTACCGCTTCCGAAGATTGGCAACCTCGTAGTTAGTTCGCTTCGATCGAATTTGTGGCGGCCAACCCGGTCCTCATTTTATAATTATATGCTTATGTAACCCTGGCTACAGGTAAAGCAAACAACAACCTCTCAGACCTGAAAAGGCTACTCATAAAAAAAAACTTGCATAAATGCTTACGACTAAAAGTACACGGGACTCCAAAACACTGATTCTACATCGCCAAAAGCAACATTTCTGCTTAACCCTTAAACTAAAAGTAAACACCTTACAAACTTTCTTTAACTCCATCCTTCTCACCACAGTTGTTTAAAAACCCTTTCTTTGTTAACTAATTGCTTTAAACCTTCAAAGTTCTTGTTAATTTTACCTAATTGGCCGTTTTCGAATCTGTCAAAGGGAGCACAAACAGTCACAAGTTCTTCACTGACTTAATTCTAGTTAACAAGACGTTAACAAACGACATTGGAAGTTCTCACGTCTTGTGATTAACTTAGAAGTTTGTTTGTTAGCTTTGAACTCATATACTGTTGTTTTGAAGATAATATATCAACTTATTATGTTCTTGTAATGTATATTTGGAATTTTGTTCTTCTTAGGAGCTTGTTTTTGATTAAGGGAGTTTGCTTCGTGCTTGTTCTTTTGGTAATGAGGAAAGGATTATAAAGTTCTTTTCAGATAAAATGTTAGCCTTGCTTAATGAGATCTGATATTGAAATTTAATCTTTATCTTTCTAAGCGATAAAGATCATAGAAGCTTACTGAAGATCATCAATTTATTTCATGAAGGTTTTATCCGAATGCATTTTATTAAGAGACTGCAGCGCATTAAGGACTAGCAATTTTAACTTTTATCTCTACTTCTTAGCCTTCACTTCTTTGAGTTTTTTTGCAGCTTCAATTGTTCATACTTGAAAAAAACTGTTTTTCTTCAATTTCTATTAAACAACTCTGCGGACGGACCTCTTATACATCTCGCATTCACACAAAACAAACATAAATTAATTTTCACTTTACCAATCTCAAAAGACGAAAATACATTACAATTCTAATAATAATATTGTAATCGCGTGAAGTTCCACAGAAATGGTGATAAATAATGGTACACGTGAAACCCGTCGTTATAATATTAGCCACACAACAGACGTTCTGCGTGTCAGTTCATTTAAGTGCCAAATTGATGAGTAATCTATAGAGAATCTTGTTGAAGAACATCTGCATCGAAGATCGAGGTGTCCCAGAAATAAGTATTTAATCACAGTTCAAATTCAAGACGCAACCTGTGTTTTTGACTGCTGGCGCATTCAAATGGCTGTTTATGCGATTACAAACGGTCCTTAAAAAAACAAGAATGGTTTCAGTTTAAGTACATAGTATATATTTTATAGTATATAGTTATCCAATAATTTTAATCATTACGATGCTGAAATCTTACTGATGTTTTCAATACAGGAGTTCCTAACTTTTTGTGTTGATTTGAGACGACACGGAAGAATATTTTAGGAAGAAAGAACTTGGGAATTTTAAAAATTACCTGGAAATAACGATTAACACCTTTTTCAAAGGGAAGGAACAATTATCAATTCCTTTCGATCGATTATTTTTAAGCCGACTACAACGGAGCCCAAAAGAAGGCCTTTGCTGAACTGTGTTTAACAAAACAGTTGATGAGTCTGTGTGGTTATTACATTTCTTTGTTTATATTTTTTAATTACATGCAGCAATTAGTTTATAGCGTTAAAATTAAAATGAAAATTATTCATTCCAGACATCACAAAAGATGTTCTCCATCAAAAAAGTACAACAACATTTTATCTTTAAACGCAAAGTAAGCGTTTTCTTCGGCCAAAAGCCAAGAAATGCCAAAAAAAGGCTCCCAAATTAACGTAAAGCTTTATATAAATCACAAATTCACGTAATAATTTGCGCCACGAGCGTTTACAATGGAAAGCCGTCAGTAACTGGTCGTTTTGGTGTCAGGACGGGAATCCTGTTAATTAAAATTAAAATATACCATAAATTATAACGTAAACGGTTGTTAGGAAAGCGCCTTGAGCGACGGTTAGCGCGCATCCGTGAGTGTTATTGCTATGAGATATATTCCAGGCGCGAAATAATTTAATCTTTAGATTTGGTGTTATATTTTTGGTTGATTTTGGCGATGTTATTTTGAGTATCTACCTCGGATACTTGGGCGGGTGAACATTTTAACACAACGAGATTCCTATATTTGGCAGTCGTTACGGGTAATCTGACACCAGTCTTACCAAGAGGTTTCGTGTTACCCAGTTACCGGGTTGAGGAGGTCAGATAGGCAGTTTCCATGAAAAATACTGGTACTTAAACGGATCCGTTTAAGCTGGAAGCCAACCCGAACATAGTTGGTGAAAGGCTAGGTATATTGATTGGTGTTAATTGTTTTGCAGAAATTTATGGTTTTTCATATGAACAGGTATTATCTTTATAGAACTTGAATGTTACATGTAGCTAGTGGCTAAAGAATAACAGCCGCAAGGGTCGATCTTCAAGGTTAAGCAACGCTTGCCAAGGTTGATCTGTAAATGGGTGATCATCTTAACATACCGAGTGTCCTCCGTGTCTTGGAAAGCACGTTAAGCCATTGGGATGTCATTTGTAGATCTCTGACAGTCATTACGGATTGTCAGAAGCCAGTAAATATGACTCCAGTATTGCTAAAAACTGATGGGTTGTGGAGGTCTGGTAGCCCAATATTGTTGGAAAATAGCAAGGCAGATGATGGAGAACTTGAATGTCATGTTACATACAGAACTTGTTTTAAAGAGAAATAATGCTCACATGCTTTTAGCGCTTGTAATCTTGCCTCCAATAAAACACCCCTCCACTTTTACCGTCTTCAATTAGGTAACCTCACTACTTAGACCAAACAGCCTAAGTAATGTCGATACTTGAAGCTAATTTATGTTATACTAGTCTACCCTAAGAGCCCAGCTTACTTACAAAGAAAGCTTAATTTATTTTCAACCTGTTCGGTCCCACTGCAGGGCAAAGGGCTCCGTTTCTTTCTTCCATTTCTCCCGGCTTTGTGCAAGTGAGGACCAATCCTGCTCATAGGTGTCAAGCTCGTGCCGCCATCTTCGTCGATGTCGTCCGGTATTTTGGGACCGAAATTGTGGGTCAAACTGAAATAATAAAAATAAAGAGATACAATTTTATGTTCGATTAATTGCCTAGAAAAAGTTCAACTTCCACTTGTATATTATCACGATGCAAGGCTTGTGGCGTCTTATTAGAACCAGTGGTTTTCTTAGCTGTACAGATTAATTCGATGAAGTCAAAAATGGAATTCTTAAAACGGTAGTGAACACGACCCACACTAACAGTTGCACCTGCCACGTGGGTTTTTTATTATTTAAAGAAAAATAATAAAATTACTCCACCTAATAAGTCACCTGCCAGGTTTGCGGAATTTGTTCGAAAGAGTCACCGCGGCCCTGGAACTCAAAGGGCTTTAGAAGGAACACGGATGGGTTTTAGTCAGAAAGAGTCTGACACGCCCTTCCGCTCCACCCAGAGCGGAAGAAGTCATTTGATCATTTCCCATCCTTAAAAAAAAAGTTGTGGTAGTACATGATGTTCTTTTCTAAGAACATTTTTTTAATGAAAGATGCCACACTTCCGCTGAGAACCATTTATAGAGAGCCCGAAAAATGCTTGGTTTCTGCGGGTTATGCCTTGAGAGCGAGGCTACGGAAATGTTGTAGTCTAGTCAAATCCAGGCTATTTTATAATTACCATACAAAATATTTACGAGAACATTAAAAAGAAATAAGAAATATTTTATTTATGTGATCACTGATCAGGCTAATAAAACAAAATACTCCACCAAACATAAATGAATAATGCAAAAACTCAACCTTTTTTTCACTCATCTAAAAATAGAACAGTATACATTACCAAAATAACTTCAGTACCGAAAAGCTCATTTGAAAATTACCCACATTTCCATTGCTTCCCCATGGATGGACGCCTACTTCCCTCAAGCCAAAGGGAAGCGTCTTCAGAATTAATTTTCTGTGTCACCGCTCACTTTAATTACGCGTTCTTGCTGATATTAGTTGCCTTTACGTTGCTTTAAGGCGCCAGCAGGGTAGTAGAGTAATGGCGTTATGTGTCACGAATTAAGATATAGTTTGTATTTAGATTAACTTGGTAAATTGGTGTATAGCGGAATTTATACTACCACATACAAAATAATAATTGGCGTTGTTGCTACATCTAAAGCGACAGATACAAACTAAAGACGTCGCGGTATCAACATTTTTCAAGTGATTTAAGCAAATACAACAGTCCAAATATCAAACAAAAGGCAATTGCCCACCAGACACAACAACCGTCTTGTTGGAGGATCCTCCCTTTTCAATGAAGGTTTGCGGGACTGTACCCTCTTTGGGTGAATTATGGTATTATGGTGAACAATTTGTTTTCAAAGGCGAGAGTGGTGACGAGTAATATCATGACATAAATATTTATTTTCGCTTCCGAAAACATATCTTACAACGTAATGTGATATAAATAGACACATAATTATTCCTTTGTGGGGGGACACTGGAGTGATTGGAATCTGCACTAGAAAATCCAATTACACAGATTACCAGCACCCCAAAAAACGTTGCGTTTTATTTAAAATTATGAGACCATTGGTCAAAGAAAATTCAGAAAATGAAGAAAAACAAACAAAAAAATATAAGTTTGAAGGCCTTCCACAAGGTGCTACGTTGAGCTGGTGGAAGCCGCGGGAATCCGATGGATAAAAGTCGGATAGAACTTGTCGGTACGGCAACGCTCGGAGAAATCCTATGCCATAGTCTAGCAGTAGACGTTATTCAGCAATAATATTGATGAAGTGACTGAGTGAATAATGATGATGACGAACCTACTTACTCCTGTCTGATCTTACTTAAAGCAGATGTAAGCCAGCTGTCGCTGCGATGCCTCAGCAGAGCTGGTGCCGCACCGCTCTTGTTGCACGAAACACCAACAAAGCAATAATAATTGCGGTGCATTGCCGCAACTCATCGTGTGATCGTGTGATCGTGGTTGTAGCTTGTCTGGTGGTCTCCATTGTTAATTCCAGATCTCAGGAGTTGCAGTAGTTAGCAATGTAGCTGGCTTGTCTCAAAATCGTGGTGTGGTCTGAAAAGGCATACAAAAATCCCAAGAGACTTCCACACCAACTGTGCTACGGATACAGGCCGGTATATGTACTTATGGAGTTTTAATTCTACTCCACCGGGCCAGTGAAGCATCGCAAACTATTTTGCACGTAACTACACAGTAGTACACTGAATGCCCCAATTTCTGTGAAGTTACGACAAAGAGAATGTTGGTTGACCACCAGCATGTGCTTCGACCGTTAAGCGAAGGGTTGTGGGGAATTCTACAAATGAATAGCGGGTGAACTACGTTCTGCTGATTCCAGTATTGTTCCAGTATAAATAAAGTTAATATTATACATACATATAGTACAGGATGCAGGAGGTCAGATGGAACAGAATCGTGTCGCGGTGGATGCCAAAAGACGGACGTAGTAACCGAAGCAGGCCTAAAAAACCTTAGCGTAACGATTTGGACTCATTCCTGATGGATCGGTCGGAGAATGCAGGAGGTAGAGTTAGCTGGAAAAATATGGGGGAAGGCGTGCTCCCAGAATTTGGACATCCAAGACTTATAATAAAAATATAGGCAAAAGTAAAGTGTACAGTCACTTTAAAGTTTAGTGTCACTTGTACCTTGTAAAACGAGTAGATCCATTTTTGTTTTCACGAATACTGAGATGATCGTTGAAACCTGATTCATGATTCAATTTACTGGAAGTTACTCTCGAAAGGTGTAGGACGTCGATTACACAACAATTAAGTATTTCAATAGCCTTGCAAACAACTCTGATAGAATAATCAACTTTATGATCAAATGAATCCTTTACAAATGTCCAAGCTCGCTTCTGAATGCTTATATTCAAGGTACTTACGAAGTGTACCAAAAAATATTTGGAAACTTTTCATGTAATCAAAACTTTACCTACGTTATCGTCTTCAACTTAGACCACACACGCTACATCACAACATACTCCGACATCAAAGTAAAGAGGTGCTGAAGCAAATTTCTAATTAAGTACACCACTTTGTGTAGCCAGTATCTATTACTGAATTCCACTGCAGTGGAAGAGCCTTCACGTGAGATGGTACTAAGTACACTAAATTGTCCAGAGCACTCTGGACAGTACCATTTGATGTCCACGCTTACATTAGTATTCGTGTGTTACCCAGCTGTACAGTACAGCGGTGACCTACAGATACCCACTCTGTTTTTAAAAGACTTCAAAAAAAGGAGGAGGTTCTCAACCGAGACTAGCCATCGGCACGGTACAATTTATAGTGCAGTGTTGTATTTTGAAGAATACTCTTAGTATTCTTCATAATTTAAAAGCACATCACCTGGAAAGACGCATGTTGCTCGTGGCTGCGCATGCATTACCCGCCGCAATACATCGCTCCGCTAACTCCTTGGTGGCCGCGGTGCGAGACTGGGACAACAGCCCTATTCATCAAAGGTGGCAGTCCTACCATACGCCGATAACATGATTCGCGGCGTCTAAATTTGCATTTGTTATGTTTTTGCAACTTATTTTTTTATTATTTACTCTTATTTATGTGTGTTACTTGGATATTAATCTGGCAATAAACAATTTCATTTCATTTCATTTTCATTTTTAATTATTTCACATTGATTTTGAGTTCGGTAAAAAGTGAAAACCCGTTTCAGGAAATCCTATAACGAAGGTGAGAGGGAGGAGAAAATGTGATAAGTAAAATACCTTCATACAAGGAGGTTTGTAGGTAAGTATTATTATACTCATTAAACTTTGGAGGTGTGGGAGTTTGTAATAAGAGTGTACCTGTACAGTACATTTTAAGTATGTATTTTGCATGTAAAGTATTTTATACACGTGCCAGTTGTCTGCAAATGATAGAGGACTTTATTTTGTTCTGATTGAGTAGGTATTTGAATTATACATCCATCGCTTACCAGCTGTGCTATTCTGTAAAGATCTCACCTTGAAAACTCAGGTGAATATGTGGTGAGATGTCAATCCATACCTTCTAGGAAGAATGACAGTTCACTTCACGCTCACTTCAACTAAGTTTTCATGGTGAGATCTGGTGAGAGGTGAGGCTGTATTTTGATACAGACAGTAACATATACATAAAAAGGGACTAAAACCAGTTGCCAGCGAGGCGAGTAGCATAAACATAGCACAAACAGCCTATAATGTTTCCACTGCAAGGAAGCTTCGAGCTTTGTATTTTTGGCAAGCCGGTTTCTTTATGCTCTTTATCTTCACCATTTCAAGACCAGTGGTGATGAAATAATACGAATGTTTAGCTAATGTTATACAAAATGAAATGTTTTAAAACCTGTTTAAAAAAATCAAGCTTATAAAAATACGCAACAGAAATAGGACGCAATAAAAACACAGGCAAACAGTTTTATACAAATACAAAACTAAGTTACAACTTTCTCAGTGCAATATTATTCTTTGCGTTTCATTGCAGTGGTACTGGTACAAGTATTTACCGAGTTTCTATATCGTCTAAATACACTTCACATAGCTTTGGATCCTGCAAACTGGCGGTTCAAACGCAGCGTTTTGTTTTAATCTATATCTATATTTCTATACTTATAATCTATCTATCTACTAATATTATAAACTAGTGGCCCACCCCGGCTTCGCCNCTAAGTTTTCATGGTGAGATCTGGTGAGAGGTGAGGCTGTATTTTGATATAGACAGTAACATATACATAAAAAGGGACTAAAACCAGTTGCCAGCGAGGCGAGTAGCATAAACATAGCACAAACAGCCTATAATGTTTCCACTGCAAGGAAGCTTCGAGCTTTGTATTTTTGGCAAGCCGGTTTCTTTATGCTCTTTATCTTCACCATTTCAAGACCAGTGGTGATGAAATAATACGAATGTTTAGCTAATGTTATACAAAATGAAATGTTTTAAAACCTGTTTAAAAAAATCAAGCTTATAAAAATACGCAACAGAAATAGGACGCAATAAAAACACAGGCAAACAGTTTTATACAAATACAAAACTAAGTTACAACTTTCTCAGTGCAATATTATTCTTTGCGTTTCATTGCAGTGCTACTGGTACAAGTATTTACCGAGTTTCTATATCGTCTAAATAAACTTCACATAGCTTTGGATCCTGCAAACTGGCGGTTGAAACGCAGCGTTTTGTTTTAATCTATATCTATATTTCTATACTTATAATCTATCTATCTACTAATATTATAAACTAGTGGCCCACCCCGGCTTCGCCCGGATGTATATATTTTATTTTTCTTCCATGAGAACCTTCTACTTATAATAAAAAACACAACAAAAAAAGGAATTAGTGAAATTGGTCGAGCCGTTCTCGTATTTTGCGCTTAGCAATACATTTGGCGATTCATTTTTATTTATATAAATGTGAAAGTTTTTGAGGATGGATGTATGTTTGTTACTCTTTCACGCAAAAACTCCGAAATGGATCTTGATGAAATTATGCACAGAGGTAGATTATAGTCCGGAATAACCATAGAAATATAAAAAACAGAAAACTTGTTTATTATATCTATGGGAATAACACATTGGGTTTGGAGTTTTTATCCTGATAGTATGTTCCCTTGGGATAATTGTCGACATTGGGCGCAACCGCGGGCGGAAGCTAGTAAAAAATAAAACCACTTTTTTTAGTTCCTGTATTCCAAATATACTGTCCCACTGCTGGGCAAAGGCCTTCCCCAAATGTTTCCAAGCATTCTTTTGTCCGGCCTCCTCAAACCATTTCTTGCAGTAGGCGTCTAGGTCGTCTCAGCCTCTTCCTCAGGCAACCACTTTGTAGAGACTATCGCCTTGGTTAACCTCACTGTGCATGCGACCAACGTGACCATTTCACTCTTGACATGGTCGTGATCATCTCGAAGTGACTTCTGTCGTGTGATTCGCCTTACGATCATTCGTCACTTCCCCCTGTTGACCGACATCCTGGTGCGATCGCGCAAGGAACCATTCACAGTAGACCTTAATTCCTCGCTCACTGGTGCCCTCTACTTTGCCCTGCACAATGTGCTCAATGAACTCACCCTAGTGCCAAGAGACTTATCTGAAGAACTTAAGAAAGCCACTCTGTTCTTAAGCCAAAAGACTGAGTTCTTGGAGGGTAAAGTTGTTGGTTTATGAGACGCCAAGCATTTTCCTGTATCAGCACAGTTCTAAACCTACTAGTCCATGACTCCGCGGCTGACAAATTACGAGAACTATAAAAGATCTTTCAATCCCTAAAGATACGAGTAGACACATTTAACATTACAATTTATGAATGTAGGAGAGAGCAGGGCTAAACGTGCCGCGGGGAAGTTGTTCCGGTTGAAATAGGCGTCATGAAAAGAAGAGATTAACATATCAAGTAAATTCGGCATTCGTCAAAATGGAACGCTGCAGCGCACCGATGGCAACTATCTTAGTTTGACCAGTAACGTCCGGTAAATTGTTAAATTACATCGGAACAATTTATTGAAAAGTTTTTTTTTT
>NDFZ01002323.1:0-17584 GCA_002192655.3 Mamestra configurata
TATTTATTCATAAAACAACAAGGAAAGCTATTAGTGAAAACATGACTGTACACCGACAGAAATAAAACAAACAAAAAAAACTCAGACAATCATAAACCAGTGAAAATACAGAATTGCAGGCATAGCAACAAGTTTCTTTTAATAGACTTTTGCTATTCGCTATTTCAAAAGAGCGTTCGCTCGCTCCTCAGCTAACGTTGTTAACTTACCGTACCAACATGCATTTTATAATAATTTCTTTGAGAGAAAATTGACATTTAAACATAAGATGTTTTTTGAGAATTTAATGAAGATAATTTTCAGCACTGTAGTAAATTATTACTAGATTTTTCAACGTGATAAAAATAAACATAATGGGTGACACATCTAGTACTGTTTACCTACGTAAATTGAATGCAGATATACATTAACTATCAGCTATCAGTACGTTATCAACAAGATAGTTGCCAACTGGTTATATGTATGTAAACCGCTCTCCTATTTCAAGCAGTATTATAAGCGACTCCGTGGCGCAACGGTAGCGCGTCTGACTCCAGATCAGAAGGTTGCGTGTTCAAATCACGTCGGGGTCAAATTCTCTTTTTGAATTTTTTATTTTTTTGTAAATACAATATATTTTTTACGAAAAAATCATTGTTTTAGATGATGAATCAGCTTTTGCTGCTTGTGAAGCTGCTAAAATGGGAGACAGATGTGATGGTGATCAAAGTATCGTTAAACATCACGTGAGTATGGGTTTCTGTATTTTTTGTAAGTTTCTTCAACAAATAAAGTATGAAGAAGGTACCACAAAAGGCAACTTTATTCTATAGTAGATAATATACCATATTCTATAAAATCAAGGAAGGAAAGAAATGTTAAAATAAGCAAAATAAAGTTTCGCTCAGCTACACACAAAAATTACGAATACATATTTACCCGTCAGAGCCCGTGTCATACTTATTAATGGTCTGGGCAAGCCAATGTAGTCATTAAAACGAACACCATAAGATGCAAAATTACTTGACACCACAAACATTGACCTGAACCCCGCAGGTAACATTCGACATGGAAAACAACAATTACGCATCCGAATGCGACCCCTCCTGCTACGCCGCAGGCCCGAAGCGCCTCACTCGCAAGGGCAGCCTTGAGCCCGAAGATGGTGACGTCACGGGCGAGGACCTGGGCTTCGAGGAGGGGGACGTGGAGGAATGCCCGTGCAACCCGTGTCGCCGGCTCGCCTGCTGGGACGAACTCGCTGGTGTTGCCATACCGCTTATGGAGAGGTTACGACCTCCAAGGACCGACGCCTCTGTAGGCACTGAATGAATGTTTTTTTTATTACGAATCCTCTCGCAGTTCAACCCAAGAGGTTGACATTTTTACCGGACTTGCCTTGTGGCGACTTTAAAATTAATTGCCTCCAGGCAGGACTTATGCGAGTGAATGGTACCTGTCAGTATTGTTTTATAGTTTGTCGAGTCACAGAAATGAGTGCTTGAATGGGCATTGTTTGTCTGCCATTCGAATTATGAAATGTTGTAAAAGTGGGATGGTATTGGGTCCATCAGGCTAGTGTAGAGACAAATGTTAAGTCAGGGAAATTAATTGTTCACAACTTAAACGACTTTTTTTTACCAATCCTCACTGCAGCCCTACTATGACGTGCTAATGCCATCCAATTCTGATAATGTCAACGGGATAGTGCTATTCGCTATGTATAGCTCCGTCTCCCTCTTAGAGCGGAATCAGGATCGTTTTAAGACTTCATAGTAGAGGGACCCCTGTTTTGAATTTTTTTTTTTTCTTTGGAAAAATTGATTTGAAGTTAAAACTATCTATCTGCTTCATAGATAAATAGAGCTTGTTGTGATAAATAAGGTCTATCACATAGACAAGTAGACCTTGTAATAAACAATCACTTTATCTGAGTGTAAGTTCATTGTTTGGATAGCAGGATTCAATCTTGTCGAATTATGCTTTTCGAGAAAGCGTTACAAAGAGAAGATGACTAGTCATGTCATGGTTGTGAATGTTTGGTATTTTATCGAAATTAATTAGTGCAAAACTAGTCAATAATTTGATTTGAATATTGATTGACCTACGAGTCATATTTTTTATTTTGCGTCAATGTCTAGGTAATTTAACTAATTTTGAATTAATAACGCTATTATGCGCCTTGACATTTAAATATTTATGGCTATCTTTAAACACAAAAACTACCCTCATTCTTGGACAATCGGGTAAATAATACAGAGGCGATGCGACAACATTTATGATGTCCGCGAGTGTATTATAATAAACTTTTAATTGTATCTATGTTATTATACTTATTTTTAAATGTATAATAAAGTTTATGAATTGTATTTTACTGCCAATTCCTTTGACGCGTCCTTTACAAGATGAGGATGTACTTGTATTTATGTATTTAAATTAAATAATAAAAATCATGAAAACTGCTTAGATATAGGTATTTAAAGTACCTACTACATCTAGAAACTGAAGATACCTTTAAACAACGTAGTAAATGTGCAATTATATTTGTTGTAAATATACAGTTTTAATTACTATTATTCTATTACTGTCAAGTCTTGAATATTTGTTTATTATTGCGTTGTAATTATGCGTAAAACTAGATAATAAATACCTACACTGATTATGCTTGCATGTTTTATTTTATTACACCCTTATTATTTCGTTATAATATATCCTTTATTACACCCCGCCAACCAGCACCCCAAATTGTGTTTAACTCATAAATCCGATAATCTTTCACAATCGAAAGGAATTACAGATCCATTGCTTCATATGTTTAAGAAATCATCCGAACGACAACGTAAAAAACGCGTCATTTCGTATATATTCATTATACTGTAAAATTACGAAATAAAAGGATATGCAATCGATTGCATTGCTGCTTAAGAAGTGTCCAGGCCTTTTTACCAGCAATTCAGCAGAGATCCAGTAAAATATCATCCCTTCATTTGAAACAAAAACATTTAAATTGAATTGTAAATTAACAAAAAAAAAATTAATGAATTTTGAATGATTGTTGTTTATGACTTAAAAGATGAAATGACTTAAAAGAAATGGAGTGAAAACACCCCAAAACATTTAGTTCCGTCCATAATACTTTATACTGTTGTGCAACAGTTGATTCTATTCTAATCTATTGGCAACAATATTTATGCAACATACGAAAAGATTACACGGGAAACGAGATGTGAGGGAGGAAGTGGCCGACACGTAGAGTGTATGTTTAGGTGACCGGAGGCCGGAGGGCCAGAGGGAAGTGCGTCGCGATCGTTTGGCAACTCAAGTGGCGCAAGCGCAGCGTCGCGACCAGGGCTAATGTCGATGTTCTGGCGGACCTTCTAGTTGGCGACACCACGCCCCTAGCTACAGGCTGTTGCTGTTTAAACCTGACACTATTTACATCTAAGTATTTGCTTTCTTTTTTTCTTTCCTTTGGTTTTAGTAATTAAGCTTTAGGAACATTTTCTCGGCATACAAGGGCATGGTCTACCTACCCGTGGACCAAGATTTATCCAAATCTGTTCTGCCAATAGGTAACAGATGACAGGCAGGTAGAGTTGCTATGTCGATATTCTGGAAAACGTAAACTAAAATTAAATTATCATTATGAAAAATCGCAACTGAAAAGTTAATCCACTAGCGATTGGGACAATCATAACCAAATTAATCGCCACAATATTTATTTATTTATTTAGTCATTGAATTAGTATAAAACCTTTACAAATACATCTAAGGCGAATATAAAACAAACATTACAATACATCAATCATTATTATTAATAGGTATTTCATGTCCAGACAGTAGGGAAATTTTGCGCTACTTTGACAAATCTCAGCAGGTTTTGGCAAAATTATTCCGATAACGCAAGTAATATATTATAGTCTTCCTAATGCCATGGCGGCTAATCCCAGCAGCGACTAGCCGTCGACGTGGAGATATTATAGTGAAGAAGTGTGTGGGGAAACCAAACGATAAGTGCTGTCTTGTTTCCCCACATTATATTCCTACCTACTACCTACCTACCTATACAAATAATAACAATTCTTCAAGAGCTAAAAGCCTTATACTGGAAAGTAGAATTACAAGATGACAAAATCGAAAAGAGCGGTTATACAAACTGAAAAATGTGGAGTACCTCACGGTGGACGGCTTGGGTCCTTCAGGGGACTCCACTTTTTATTTTATGCTAACAACTAGCCGCCAAGACTTGATCATAGTCGACTGCCATCAAGTTAATCTAAAGCTGAATTGAATTTTCATGTTGCCTAAAAGACATCAGCCTATATTTGCACGACAGGAACCCAGTTTTGTTATAAGTTATTTCTTGCGGCGTGTAACGACCAATAAGCGAATGTTTACTGTTTCGAGCACATCTAGTCAGAAAGGTACTGTGGCACATATTTTTCTATTACATACATATATAGCCGTACTCCAGTGTAACAAGTCCATCTCTCGAATAACATAGTGTTGTTAAGGGTATGGGTATAAGGAATAACTGGGGCAGTGGGTTTCAGATAGGCTCTCGCTCCATATAAGATAGAGCTGCATCCAGGAACAAGCTGGAAGCCGCTTCAAATAGAAGTGGAAAGGTTGGGCAGATTAATTAAGTTGGGAATTATGTCGTTGCTTAGATGTCGTTCCTTAGTTAAGTTTAACATCTGGGTTAACTAGCTTATTTTTACGTATTAATTAAGTAGCATACTAACTAGTTTCTGCCCCGTGTTGGTATCCATTCGTTCTTGATCTATTTATTTTGATGTAGAGCAGTAGTAGTGAACGACCTGCCCCAAGATGAACAGTTATCACAATAGGTACCTTCCACAAGTCACGTATACATTGTGTAAAGTTGTACCGTAAACCCACTTAGACCAGTTCATTACCAAATACAACAATATATCTATTAATTTCACAAATGAGTGCTTCATTATTTATTAATTATGACCAGTTTTGCAACATTCTTGTTCGTCAGTAAAAAGGTCTATTTAATTGGCAGTGATATTATTTAGATAGTTACGTTGTTCAAGTGATTGCAGTGTACCTAGTGAGTTGGATATGACAATGGCGCGCGGTCGAAGTCTTGCGATGTTACTGGTGCTATCTCTGATGGCCAACGCGTTCTGCGTGCCAGCCAGTGTGTTCCGTCGGAGGAGAGGATTTGCTGATAACAAACTGGATTCAAAGGAATCATCACCGAATAGTGCTTCTAAAGAATCGTCGACTGCTACTGCTGATAAAGGATCGGTATGTACATGTACAAGCTTTACAATTATTTCTCTAGGTTCTTAGTGTATAATTCTCGCCCCAACTTTATTGCAATCTGTGTTTTTCTTATTCTGAACTGGCTGTTGAGGTAGTCTTGTTACTTTAAACTAGTTGCGATAACTGATTTGAACTACCAGTTGCAATTTATGTAGGTTGTACCTCTATTCCTTCTTATCGAGGAATGCTAGACTTGCAGGTATTTAACTTTACATATATATAAAGACGTTACTTATATATACTTTCAATCTGGACCACCAGCGTTTCTTATTGTAGCTAGAACATCAAAAAACGCATTTAATAGTGACAAAATGTACAGAGTGTATGCCTTTAGGTATATCATCGTGAATGATCATTCTTGAACTTCTAAAATCTTTGCGTCGTCTATGCCTCTATTTTTAAGGAAATTATACTTCATGAACATCCCACATTTATTTTGCAGAAAGAAAGCAGGGAGAACCATTCATCAGCCGACGACTCGAAGACAAGCACAACAACTACAGTGTCTATAGACGCAAATAAGAGTGATGACGATGATGATGATGACGACGACTTCGGCACACAGAACTCATCCAGCGATGGAGGCAGCAATATCTTCAGTTTGCTCAACTTAGCCACCTCACTGTTCCCCGCGTCAGGGTCTGGGGGCTCTAATGTGAGTACCTCTTCTCTATTGTCATAATTATTATGAGCCTGTGCAAAGACCTCCCTTCCCTCCTACCACGGTCTTCTGCAATTACTCTACTCTTTCTGGGCCTGTGGCGTTATTGTTTCCTTGCGTTTGGGATCACTGTGTGATAATCTTCGCCCATTGCTCTTCCAACATGCGGTAGATGTGACCAGCCCAATTCCACTTTTACCTCTCAATCCGCTGATGACAATTTCCCTGTCTTGTCTTGCTTTGTCTCTTTTTCAAATAGTAGTTATAAAACAAATTCGGTGTCGTCTGTTTCTCTGCTTACTTTTTCTTAACCACGCAACGGATTTGATACGGTTTTCACAAATGGATAAAGCGATAAATGAAGAATTATGTATTTTAAACTTGCACCCATGCGAAGTCAGGACGGGTTGCTAGTTTATTGTTAAACCTAGCACACGTTTTCATTTATGTCTTCACCAGCACTTCACTTATTGCTATGGCCTATTTCATTCTTCCTAATCACTGAGGCTAAAACAAGGATATGGCATTTTCTAAATGCAATATCCTTGTTTTGCAGCAGTCATTTCATAAGACAAGTTTCTGCTTTAGCAGATGATTGTTATGCAGCAGTGTCGCCTTACAATGCTTTTCATGTTAATGATTATTAATACAATATATTATACGCTTAACGACAGTGAGAAAGGGTGTGCGACGTACTTATGTATATTTCCTCGCGTAAGGTACTACCTACTTCGCATACCTATTTACCATTCTTGCACTTTAACGCAGTGGTTGACCGGTAAAGTTCACTTTATTTTTATTGCGTTGTGTGTTCATGCAAGCTGTGACTTTTATTATACAACGATGCACTCTCACTGATTTCAATGCACTGAAGCACGAAAGGTAAGTTTGATTTTGTTTCACAATTTTTTTTTGCACGTTTAATGTTGCATGGGTGAAAGGTTGTTACTTGTTACGAAAAATAATTTAGGTGTTGAAACCTAACTTACAGGTTAAAAACAACAACATAATAGTAAAGAAGTTAATCCAAGATCTGATACGTATCAACCGCAACCAAATAAAGGTGATACAGAAACGTCAGGACATTGGAGACAACGAGATAGACATCGACTACACAGCGGATTTGAAACCTCCTCCGTTCCAAAAATATGAACTTGAAGAGGATGAAGATAGTAACAGTAATGAAAGCGATTCTGAAGATTCCGGCGAAGATAATGGAGCAGAGGAGAGCGTTGAGAAAGAGAGTAATGAAAATGGAGGTTCCAAACAAGATTCCGCTTCTAACGGCGATAATGGAGACGACGATGATGATAATGATTCCAATGATTCTGATTACGACGATGTGCCTGGCGGGGACGGTCAAGGAGGTGGAATATTAGGCCTGCTCGCCGGATTAAGTGGCGTAAGTTGGAAATAAAAGTAAGTGTACCAACCATCGAATATGATACTTAATCAGATATTTTTAACAGGATGGTGAATCGGATTTGGGAACTTTGCTGGCGACAGTTGGTGGTATTGTCGCCAGCTTGAGTGTAAGTTACTGAGACAGTTCAATATATTTCATGAAGTACGTTATTTGCAATAAGGTTCACTAAATAAATGAGATTTTTCAGGGAGACGGAGTTGATATTAATGCTATTATTGCAACTGGATTAGGACTTTTTGTTGGCCTGTTGGTAAGTGCAGAAGACTTAAAAACACATAAGTTCTTTGCTAAAATCGTAAGTTCTTTTATTAATTGACATATTTTCTTTAAGTCTGATGAAAACCAGAATCCGGGAGAGATCATTGGAAGTTATCTTCTGACGTCCCTTGACACTATTACTGGAGGTGGAGCGGTACGTCGTATTTTTACCAAGCTTTCCCAATTCTTAATGAATATTTTAACTTCATATACTTACACTCAGTATTCTCATAAATATATTGTTTATATTCCAGAAAAATAACGGTGCCTTTTTTGGAAAGTTCATTTCCACATTGGTGAAAGGGACAAGCGCGGTAAGAGCTAACCCGGTTTAAATTAGATGCCCTGAAAATCCATTTATTAACGATAGTAGCTCTTATATCATGAACTTAATGTCGTAGGCTGGTGATCCGGACGCATCAGGGTCTGATGAGGAGAATGGAGGAATGAAGATGGCCGACTCAGCAGGGTTCTTCGCGAGTTTACTCATGGGACTGCTTGGAGAAATGTCCAAGACAAGCTCTGGAGGCAGTTGGAGGCGATAAAAAACGATACTTGTTTCAAAGGAATTTATCGAAGACATAATAATTTTGTAATTTGTGAGATAGTCAAACTGTACCTTTATTGTATGTAGAGTAGCAAGGCTGCAAGAACACACTTTGGCATTCCGCCAACTTTCTAAAACTCACTTTCGACTACAATTCATTAATATAGAAAGGTGATAAAATATGTTATACCGAGGCACCCAATGAAAGTTAGTTTATTTTAAGTATGATATATTGTTATCGTTATACATTTAATAAATGTAGTTGGTTAAATTAGTAAAAAGAATATAGATTATGAGAGCATTTTATTAAAATGCCAAAAATAAACACGAAAATATTTTAAAACATTTATTTATTTGATTCCAATGCAGATAACTTAGAGTAAGTATTACGTTACCACGTGCTCTGTGTAGCATTATTTTATAGATATACATACTTAGATTATTTTAAAGGCGACAGACAGTCTCTTGACAGAAAACGAGATTGCCAAATCTTCGATAGTAATGTAGGTACTCCTACTTTTCCTTTTTAAAACAAATGTTTAACACCTACTTGGTAACTGTATCCGTTATACCTATATGATAATATTTTGTGTGCAGGGGCAGTCGTCATCACAGTCTTCACCTGCATCGTCACCGCTGTGGACTCTCAAGATGGACGTCCTCCGAGCAGTGCTGCAATTCGGCACCAGCATGATCGGCCTCGCGTCTTCATCCTTCTCCAATGCTTCAGTCTAATCATCCCTAGTCTTAACCATAGTGTATCTTAGTGCCGTGCCATTGTTAGTGAATAAATAGTTTTAATTATAACCTTCTTTCTGTCACTGGTGTTATTGTTAGCTCGTTTATCTGAAAAGGTGAATTTATTGAGTTTTTTTAACATTTTCATAGAACGAATCTCCAGTACCTACTACAACCTACTATTGTTTATTATAGTTTTGCATCGTGCAAAACTAGAATAAATCAATGGTTTCGAATAAATAGCTTGGAATGATGTAAAAATAATCACAATCGAATTAATTATAGAATTCTCGTCATTTAATAAATTACAAGGTACTGTGATGTCCACGATTTATTGCTAATAAGAAAACCTTGAGTACTTGTTGCACGCAGTTTGCGCTTGATATATGGTCCCGTTAATTACTTTACGAAAAAGAACATAATCTATAACAGTTCAGCGAATTCAATGAAGGACTCGATTCTTCGAACCAGACAGACATGCATGTATATTTTGTTGAAATACCTTATTGTAGGTATTTCAACTGTGTAAACCTACTACTTGATAATATGGTTCTCACCGGATAATTGCAAACTCCGTAAGATTATAAAATACATATTTTGAGAGATTGTAAACTCTCGATAAATTGTCAACTGAACATTTGGAATACTTTTTACGCATCAAAATTTGATAGTAAAATCAAATCCCTCGAAGTCATTCTGAGATCTTGTGAACCACAGAAATATAAAAAACAAGAGAATTGGAAAGGAGGCGTGTCGGTGTCCGCGAGACTTGGTCCAGTTGACCATGTCATAGGCAAATGGCCGTCTCCGCGAACTAGTGCGCTTTCAACCGCGATCGAGACAACTTCTAAGAATGACGTGTAAAATCATGGAATCACTTACCATGTACTTATAAATACAATATATTTGTCTTTAAAATCATGAAAAACAACAAATCGTAAAATATTACTTGTTCTTACTGTGTTATTCTTGTTTTCAGATATCACAGCGACTAATAGTACATTTTTGCAATAAATACATTGCTCCTTAACCACTACCTAAGTTTGCCGCTAAGTGACTGGACAAGCAATGTAAAAATCACAAAACGATAATCTATTAATCGGATGCATCGCGTTGTACGGCCGCTGCTTCTTGCGACGAGTTAGTGATGTGCTTGTGCGCAGATCCACTAACGTTGGCTATCGACAACAATTTCGATTGACGAATTAAATATTTGCTATTATGGTTTATTTTTCAATTTGTCATTCGTTTCAACCCGGTTGGAAGATCGATGTGAAATAGTGTTTTTTACTTCTTTCGTTTAATAATCGGTGGAGAGTTTTTGGCTTTGAATTATTTTAGAGGCCAAAAACGGCTTTGAATTATCGCATCCTTATCCTCGTGCGACTTCCTTACTTTTTATGGTTTTGTAATTTACTTCCGTTAATATATTAGTGACTTAAAATAAGTCAACATATTCATGCTATTTATTTCTTATGCATGGGTGTGTTTGTTTTCATGTATTTAACAATTTCTTTACTAACTAGGGGTTTTTTTAGAACAAACACCTTACCTGCGGGGGGGGTAATTGCGTAATATACGTACAGTAGGAATCGCTTTCATATATGACAGTTCAAAAACATTCCTTGCGTTTTCCTGCTTTACTTTGTTGAGCAGACCATATTTCGAACAAATGAAGCAATGGATTAGCAATATGTTTCAAAATCATTCAGATCTTGATTGATAATGTATTACGAAATTTTAGGGTGCTGCTTAATATATGGTGAGGCTAGTGAGTAAACACCATAGCAGGTTTCAACAAAGCCTACTGTTTCAATAGGTACGCCATGACAGTCTAACCGACGTTACCGGATTTTTATTGTTTTAATTTACTTAGGGCGGATTCGACCAAACCCGAATTTATACACGAGTAACTAAACCAGGAATAATCTATTCCACGATTATTCTCGAGTAAATCAACAGTCGTTTTTCCGTTTTTTTTTCCAGTCGTTTTTCGTTTTTCCGTTACCGGATTTTTATTGTTTTAATTTACTTAATTAATTAAATTGCTTTTGCACAGCACAACGAAAGCGTCCGTTGCTTTTGTGTGAGTAAGTTTTACGGTGTATAGTAAATACACGCTATGTTTGATGGGATAAGGTTTATAATTGATTGTGTAGTACGTTCTGTTTTAAGAAATGCGGGCGTGTGCGCGATTGCGTATCTATTGCTTTTACTGAACTGCATGTGTAGTAGTTGCCGTAGGTAGGGGTTAACTGGAGACACTGGTTTCCGATATATTTTCGTCTGCCGGGCATATCTCCTTGTTTGTTTATTATATCTTTGTTGTGAAGCGACATAAACGAACGTCATGTACCTAAGCGACCAATCAGTGTACGGTCTTGCTATTTATCGAATTTTCTTGCCTGGCCAAGTATCGAAACATAGTGCACAGGGAGCTTAGGGCACCCCGACACGGATAGTGAAGGTTCGACTGGTACAGTCAGCACCAAAAGTCGATTAACAGAATCAACATAACAAAACACCTGTTCACAATAAAATGCCATAAGTTATAGTCGCAACTAGGAAACAAAATAACCTGTATACCAGAAATTTACAAAAGTCGTTAAACACGACTATTTCAAAAGTATCTGTGCACTAGTATTCCTAAAGTCGCTGTACACCATCAATCCAAATGTCGCTGAACATCATTGTATCAAAAGTCACTCAACAGCAGTAAAGACAAAATTAGGTTAACAAAGTATATTTTTAATGTTGCCGTGTGTTAATATACTTTTGACGCTTATGTTGTTCAGCTACTTTTGGGACAGTGCTTGCTTGACCTTAATAATGTATGTTAACACGTTAGTATCTATTTCAATACTTATTTACAAAGCAATTATATTTTATTGTCAGTAATCATACTAATCTATAATATGAAATAACATAAACATAACTCTAATGATCTACGAAGCGATTATTGTGACGGTACTTGTAATTTACTTTGCGCAAATCTTACAAAACCTACCTTCCTTTAATTTTTAATTTATTATTTTTTTATATTAGATTCCATTCCCGCCGAAGAGCCCGGACCTCAACCCCATAGAAAATTTGTGGGCTCTTATGGTGCAAGCATGGGATCCCGATACACTCCGCACCCGACAAAATATAATAGATCATGCAACAGAAACTTGGGAGAGATTTAGGGGCCAAAATATTTGTCAAAATATGGTAGGTAGTATGCGCGAACGTCTCCAGGCAGTAATAGACGCGAATGGAGGCCATACCCGCTATTAATTATTATTTTTAAATTAAATTTTTGATTTTGCGTTAAGATTTATATTATTATATCTAAAATATTATCATATGAATTTTTGATTGTGCTATTAATAAATAAATGATTACGTTTTTAATTATACTTTTATTCAGTACCAAACACTTTGTTCTATAATAACAATATCAGCAGTTTCTATATTTAGTAGTAGTTAGTTTAGTCAGGTGAAATTAGCTGTTTAGTGACTTTGATACAATGATGTTCAGCGACATTTGGATTGATGGTGTACAGCGACTTTAGGAATACTAGTGCACAGATACTTTTGAAATAGTCGTGTTTAACAACTTTTGTAAATTTCTGGTGTACAGGCTATTTTGTTTCCTAGTTGCGACTATAACTTATGGCATTTTATTGTGAACAGGTGTTTTGTTATGTTGATTCTGTTCATCGACTTTTGGTGCTGACTGTACCTATGACGGGAGCTAGAGTGAGCGAGCGAAGCGAGGCTTGCTATTCAACAATTTATCGGAATGACTTTGAGAGATCTACTAAACTACCAAATTTTGAAGCGTAAAAAATTATTCCAAATGTTCAGTTAACAATTTATCGAGATTTTACAATCTCTCAAGATATTTTGTATAGGTACTGATGTTACGGATTTTCCATTTTCCAGTGACAGTTATAAGGTTGCGTTTCCACTTTTTGTATGCGAGCTGGTTGCAGGAGGATCTGTAGCCTAAGAATATGTAATATGTAAAGTAGAAATGAACATTATACAAAGTTTTTTACTAGTGCATTTTTTTTTAATAAATACATAAATAAGTAATACTAACGTTGACAGTGGGAGGCGTAGAGAGCACGTAGAGCACTGCATCGGCGACGTCCTGGGGGCGCAGTGCCGGCGCACGCTCGAGCTCCGACCCCACGACATCCATGCCTGTCGCCACCAGCCCCGGGGACACGCTCTAAGGACAAGCAACATATTAAAATGCTATGCTATACGCTCTTCTTCCCTTAACGATATGTAGTTGAGAAAAGGCTTCGCAGACGCCTTTTCTCAACTACATATCGTTATAAAAACGTTACCTGTGTGTTTGTATTCAATTTGTAGCTTTATTAACTCAGTTATAAGTACTAAAATTGTAACATAGAGCCTTATAATAGTGAGCCAGCGATATGTTGGGGTCGGTTTCCAGTCTAACCGGATGCAACTGAGCGCCAGTATTTTACTTGAAGCGACTGCCCATCTGACCTTCACAACCCTGCGTCACTCCTCTGACTGCCCTGAAGACTGCTGTAAGATTTTCTGGCTTCTGACTATCCGTAACGACTGTCAAAGGCTTCATACGACCATATGGCAAAAATGCCACAATACGGGGTTGCATTGCACTTTCTCCATCTGTTTTTATTTAGTTCCAACCGCCTTTGAGATCTTTGGTTCGAGCTTGTCCAGTGCAACATTTGCAGTTTCAACTTTAGACGACACGGTTGGCGCAGTGGTTGAGTGATTGGCTGCTGTGCTGCGTGTCGCGGGTTTGATTCCCGCACGGAACAAATATTTGTATGGCCTACAGATACTTGTTTCGAGTCTGGCTGTTTGTGTATATGAATTTGTATGTTTGTAAACGCACCCACGATACAGGAGAAAATCGTAGTGTGGGGCAAAGATATTAAAAAAAAAAAAAAAAAAAAAAAACTATCGGCCTCATTTACTTCAAATATGTTGTGCGACAGGGCATTATGTTCGCAAAACAGACAGTCGATGGGATTGAAAAGTTCTGGAATGGCGACTGCGTTCCGGAAGATGCAGCGTTGGTAGACCTGATAAAGGCCGCGGTAATCCACTTGATGCGAGGCACATAGACCGCTCGATGTGGCGACACTTGGGGGAGCCCTATTTCCACCAGTTGACGTCTTTGCGCGGAAATGATAATGATGATCAAAATATACTTACAGTTACTTTGATCTTGTTTTTATGGTCAGCTAACTCGTTGAGCAGGCCGGCGGAGAAGCCGGTGATGCCGTACTTGGTGCTCGGGTACACGTTGAACTTGGACGACATGGGCACGTAGTGACCCGCGATACTGAGGACACGCAAAGTACCTACTGTTACATCCTAAAGTTGTATTTAAGATATTTCATTTTAGATGAATATTTGGCGCAACTGGCAAAATGTGAGTGAGCTATACTCACATGCCTGGTAATTTTTCCGAAGGGGTATTTTCAGGATAAAAGCCTTGTGTTTTAGGCATTTACTCACTGAAATCTAGACCTCTTCTAACTTCGAGCTCGTATACCTTATTTATAGGAATTTCATAAAAAACCACAAAGTTGGATATCGAAATGCAAAATGTTAAAGGCTTTTTCAAAACAAAAATTAGGTATGTGCATACAGGTGCATACTTATCTAATTTTTGTTTTCTAGTTCACATTCCAATTAACCGTTATCAAACCTCGTCATTTATTGAAATACAACAAATTTACTAAAATGCAAAAATGTCCATTAAAGGAACCAGTTTGTTTTACCTGTTAATGTTGACGATGTGCCCATCGAAGTCGTTGCTCTTCATAGAGGCTATGGCGTGCCTCGCACAGAGTATGGGGCCTTTCAAGTTGATGTCGATGACTGACAGAATGTCCTTCTCGCTTAGCATGTCGTTTCCGACGTCTGAAACCGATCTGCTGGTTTTAGCCAGGCCCTAGGCGATGAGAATTCGGTTTCGGTTGTACGTGGGTCGAAAAAATAGAATAGCGAAGAAGCGGGTTCCAATAGAACTGAAGCTACGTATGCGTCTCAAACTAATACTTCGGTATTCATTGAATTCCAATAAAGTAACAACTTTAAATTGAAATATAAATCAATTCTTGAAAGTTTGAACTGGTTGCACTAAGCTACTTTACAAAATACTTTTACAATAACAGAACGTTAGCGGTCAAAACAATCGATCATATGTTTTTGCAAAAAATAACCGTTCAGTTTCCAGCTGCTTGTATACCTATCGTAATACCCATCCCACTTAATATTAGAAAAGTACAAATTTGTCTTCGGGTATGTTTGCTAATCAATCGCCTTCTGGCGTGATTGAATAACGAACATCCATCCATCTTCCATCCATCCATTCATCTTCCATCCATCCATCCATCTTCCATCCATCCATCAAACTTTCGCATTTTAGTTGTAACATTTGGAATGCTGGTGGGCCGTTGGCCTAAATTAGGACATACATAACAAATCTACTTTCTATCCAGACAGTACGTTCCTAATATTGATAGATAATTTTCGACCTTCACGCACACGAAGCCGTTGGTAAGACATAGTATACAAGTACCTGTGATACCCCCCTGCAGGAGCACCCCGGCATTGTTGACCATGATGTGAACGCAGCCGAAGCTGTCGTCGATCCATTTGAACGTGGCCGCCACTTCCTCGGCGCTGGACACGTCACACTGTCGAGCTGTGATCGTGCCATTGCCCGACACTTGCGATTTCAATTCCTGTACATAAAGTTACTGTAGGTATCAATCTGCCTTTTCCCGACTATGAGGGAGTTAGCTTTTAGTCTAACCCAGCCGTTCTCAACCTTTTTTCTCTCTGGACCATTGCGCTTCAACTATTATCATAACCCAATGGCCGGATGGGCTGCAAAAACCTACAGAAAATAAAATTCTACATATCGATACCAGAAGTATAAATTAACGTAAGGGACATTTACCCAAAATGCCAAATTGCCCCTACGACAGTTAACGTAAGGTTCATTTACGCTAAATGCCAAAATGTCCCTTACTAACGTAATTGATATTTCTGGTATCGATATTTTAATAGTATCTACATGAATGGGACTTTTGAATTTGTGACAAAAGGACCGTTTTCATATAGCATAGGCCAACTTTTTCAAGTTACAGTACATCTAGATACAAACACATTGATAAACTGACTCAATATACCATCATAAATGTGGCCACACGAAAAAGCTTGGCGGGCCACATGCGGCCCGCAGCCCACAAGGTTGAGTATAACTGGTCTAACCCGATGCAGCTGGTGTACCAGTATTTTACATAGAGCCACTGCCTATCCGAACTTCACAACTCAAGGCAAGCCCGTTAGTCAGACTTTTGAGAGACTTTTATTAACAGTTTCAGACTGTGATATTGTCGTAAAAAGGAAAGNAAGCTTGGCGGGCCACATGCGGCCCGCAGCCCACAAGGTTGAGTATAACTGGTCTAACCCGATGCAGCTGGTGTACCAGTATTTTACATAGAGCCACTGCCTATCCGAACTTCACAACTCAAGGCAAGCCCGTTAGTCAGACTTTTGAGAGACTTTTATTAACAGTTTCAGACTGTGATATTGTCGTAAAAAGGAAAGTAGATACAGGTACCTATTACGTAAACAGTAATCAACTGAAAGTAAACTCAGTTTATGATTGTGTTCGTCGAACCATTTCCAACAAATATTTACTGCGTTCCGAGATAGATAGTAGGTATAGGTAATTTTCATGTTAGTCACTTATAATAGGTCTTCTTTAAATATTACAGTAGTATTTTTTTTGGGTGGTGTTAAAAAAGCATACAAGGAACTAACGAAATCTTTAGACTGGGTGGTAAAAATGAAAAGCAATAGAGGAAAATGGAACCACAATAGAAAAGACATATTGGAAATTGCAACATCCTATTACAAAGAACTGGATGAATACAACAACACCTCACGAGAAGAAATAAATTTGGTGGATACCTCAAATATTCCCAAAATCCTTCACGTGGAAATAGAGAAAGCAATAGATACACAACGGAAAGACAAAACACCAGGACAACGAGATCTTGTTACGAAATAAACAAGTAATCACACCGATCCTCACTGAAATGTTTAAAGACATCATAGACACAGAAATTATCCCACAGCAATGGACAGAATCAAATATTATACTTCTATATAAAAAAGGAGACAAACACGACATCGGAAACTACCGTCCAATCAGCCTCATGTCTAACATATATAAGATAGTTGCCAAAATAATTTTAAAACGAATAAAAGGAACATTAGATGAACATCAACCCATCGAGCAGGCGGGTTTTCGGAAAGGCTATTCGGTAATCGACCACATTCATGTTGTCCGCCAAGTCCTAGACAAGTATACAGCCTACCAGCGCGAATACTACATCGCTTTCATCGACTATACCAAAGCATTTGATTCCTTGTACCACGAAAAGATATGGAAGTCCCTAAAGGAACAAGGAATCGAACAAAAATATATCCGCCTAATAAAAAATGTATATAGTAATAGTACCGCGAGAATCCAACTAGAGAAGAAAGGTAAACCATTTAGAGTAGAAAGGGGTGTTAGACAAGGAGACCCTCTATCTTTTGAATTCCAACAACACTCAGGTCTTTACATATGCTGACGATACTGCCATGTTAATAACGGG
>NDFZ01002324.1:0-17584 GCA_002192655.3 Mamestra configurata
AACAACTAGATATATTTTCCAAGATTCAACGCAGGCAAGGAAAACAGAAATATCATTAGTTCTGGTTCATCTAAGCTATCGATCAGTTGTGCATAAAACTAATTAAATACGCGTTAATAATAACTAATTAACTAATTGTCAAAATAAACATGTGCATTTCATTGAAACTTGTTACATTAGTTTATCACATTCGACAGTGCTTTAAATAAACAAGTAGATATCTAATTAGTACCTTCCATTATATCTGTAGCTAATAAAAATAGGAAGTTATATTTATCCGTATCCATTCTTTATTATGTTTTTTTTTAATAAAGGACGTCCAAAAACAGCTTTTTATTTCAACTCAGTTTAAAAAATAGTGCTTCGCGGTTATAAGTTACGGAGATTTTGGACCTATAGTTTGAGAGCTATCTAACGTAGGAAGTAAATTTATATAGACATTAATTGTGTACGAAAACAATGTGGTACTTGGTACGCAAGTAACAATCAAATAACAACTGTGGTATCACTATCACTACTGATAAAACGTCATGCCGATTGTAATGTTTTCTCAAAGGAGCTTCGTAATTTAGTTCGGAGCACTAAATAGATGTCCGATACGCCTCGTAAGAAACAGAACGCTTTCATTGTGTACACTTATCAATTTTAATTAAGTATTTTAATATTGTATCATTTTGTTAAGTACACGTCCGTTGTTGGTGATATTTTAATTAATATGTTGCACAAATGCGCGGCTCTTCGTACGAAGAGCCTGAACTTAAAACATGTGGTTTACTTTTCGTCCGCTAAGGTGAGTCTTTTCAAAGTTTACCGGACCGTTTTAAGTGTTTCCCTGGTCCGCTTTTAGTAGATTCAATAATTATGGAACGTTATAAAATATATAGGATGTACGAAATATTTAGTCAACAGACTGTTTAATTACCTAATTGAGTGGTTTTCTTTGGGTTCCTAAATATGTTTTTGAATACTGTAAAAAGTGATCGTTTTTGTTAATCAAACAATATATTTGGGAAACACAGCATAGCAAAAAATAAATCAGCATACCACAATAATTATTAATGTCCTGGGTTCGTCATCATTTTAATTAAATTGCGAAGTAGAGTATTTTAAATAGTTAATTTAAAGTTTCTACGGCCTGCGATGCAATGGCATGGTGTAGCAATCAAATTCCATGCAATTTGTTTCACATAGCAAACAAAATAAAACAACTATATATCTATGATATTTTTTTTATTCATCATTATTATTATTACAATATAATATTATTAGGTACCTAAGTAAGTGGACATGCATTTATTTATTTATTCATAATTATATACTTAATTGCACACCGAAAATAGAAAACTACAAACTCATGATAATATGTAGGTATAATGGGCGGCCTATATACATATTATCATGTATAATGTGTATAATGGGCGGCCCGGTAGAGTTGAATTATTAGTAAGAAGGATAAGAACGCGTTTGCCTGGTATAAGAATTCTTACACAGGTAAATCCATGGTAAATCCGAGAAAACACGAGCAAATACAATCTTAGAGTTTCTAAGGGCCAACTTAACTAGAAAATTACCTAGTAAGATCTTGTGGGCACCATAACATTTGATTGAATCTCCCTAAATGAATATTAACTTACATAAGACAAAAAATATATTGTTATCAAATTAAAATTAATTCATACCGTCAAATGATAACGAAAGTAACATTGAAGCAAGGTTAATATTGATTTAAATTCGCTATTCGTCCGCGTAGGCTTGACATACTAAGTTATTTTAATTCCTAGGTAGCAACTGATAACGACAGTTATTGTTATGATGCCCGATATGCTTATTTACCTACGTTTAATTGAACATACATTAATAAGATAACTTATCTTAATGTTACCTACATAAAATAGGTAAACCCGTTAAAATATCACGCGAAATATTTGATCATTATTGCTACAAAATTTTTTCTCCAGGCTGCCTCTTTCATTAATTGCGTATGACTTAATAAGTTCCTATGTAAAAGAAGTAAATTTATTACCTATTTGATGTACGACTACATAGAAGTACCTACCTACATTAACTTTACTTCACATTCTTTCCAAAGGGTAACCTTAGGGACCGCTAGACCGGTAGTGCTACGAAAGTGCTTCGAAGGCTACAAAGTTCGCAGTGCTACGCGAAATAAAATTATTCCACGGTCGCAAAATACCTATTTAAATGTTTAAAGGAATACAATTTCGGGAGGAAAGTTCCACTATTAGAAATTCCAAGGAATCATTACTATCTAATGAGATAAAAACACATAACATTATGGAATATTTTTCCTATTGCATGATGGTTATCAGTCATTTGTTCTATTATTATCGTTGTTTGTTACCTTAAACTTGTTGACATCCACTATCTTTAGGGTGTGTCAAGAACTCTCGATTTATTTAGAATCATAAGCTGTAATAACATGGTCTATACATATTTATACGAGGGTTGGCAAATCATATGATAATGATATTTACGTGTCTATGTACGTAAGCATATATCTACACGAATAAGATGGCTTAGATGAAGACAGTATGACACGTATTTTCCCCTGTGTAAAAATTACGTCAAAATAATATCTTAGAATCTATTTGTTTAAAAATTTTTAATTACCATAGGAGTACGAATGTGAATGAGTCTTAGCAGATGGCATTTCTGTAGTTTCCCCAAGGAAATAGGTTTGCCCATGTAGGTAGTGTTTACAACAAGAAAACTTGAGATACCTACAAAAATTATAATCAGCCCATGATTTTGCCACAGCTGTGACACAAGCCTGCTCTTTATGAATGGGTTTGGGTCCTTGGTTGCGAAATGTATACTAATATAATAAAGATGAAGAGTTTGTTTGTTTGATCGCACTTATATCTGGAACTGCAAGTCGGATTTGGAAAATCATTTTTGTGTATGATAGCTAGTTTATTAATAAAGTAACCTTAGTGAATAAGTATAATTTAAATTCAGTTTCACTTTGAGCATCAAGTACCATTCTCTAACGGACGAAATTTTGTCTTCTGTGTATTCAAAAGCTTAGATAAATATACAGAACATTAACTTTTGACCTCTTTCTATATTTAGTTAAAATGATACTGACATGTTTCCGCATTTAATTCCTAAACAATGACAAAGATCTGCGTATGATCCGAGTGCGTTGTACTGAATGCAAACGTTTTTGCTTTCAAGATAAAACTGATAAAAGCATCTGAGTTCGTAAATATCTTCTTGAATGTAGAAGAACCATCAGTTGATTTTAATTCGTTTTAACGAGTCGGAAGTTCTCATTTAATTTACTCCCATTCACTATTATTAATTTTTACCCGATCCTTCTGCTGCTGCGGAATTTTAAATTGACCTTTATAAAGTTATATGGAGTGACACAATGGGCGATCTTGTCTCTAAAAACGTTATTATACGGCAAACCCAAAGATGGACTTAGGAAAGAAGGCGAACCGAAATTGGAAGTAGTCCGTGGTGTAGGTACCTTCTATTTTCATAAACAATAGATTCATAATAATTGCTAGTTTCTGTATAAAGTTAGAGTTAACAACGTCTCAACCCTTAGGGCGCGTTCCCACTATGTCGCGACGATTTTTCAATTTTGGACGACTGCCATACATTTTGTATGTAAAAAGTCGTGGACGACGGTTAATCGTGTCGTCCTATATGTGAACACCTCCATTTAAATACATTAGCCACGACGCTTTAAACGACACGAAAATCTGTCGTCGCGACACAGTGGGAAAGCGGCCTTAGGTACTGAGCGCCTAGCACGAATGTTATTGAAGTATAGAAACATTACGTAAAATTTTACTATAACTATAATACTCGTTTCGCGCATAATATTTATTTGAATTGGATACTAATATAATATATAATTTTATGCGACATACACAATTTTTATCATACAAAAATATGAATATATGTTTTGTATGATACAAATTGTGTATGTCGCATAAAATTAAACCAAAATACTATACTTTGGGTTGGAGTTTTTTATAGCCAAAATTCACTTACGTTAAAGATACAGCCGGTCGATTCTGTAAACATGTCGAAGATGGAATGACAGCTTCACTTCGTGATCACGTGACATTTTGATTAATTATGGATTGACATCTCACCTCGTGATCACTTCACTCAAGCCTTCACTTCGACATTTTTACAGAATCGACCGGCTACGATACGTCAAAACATTCGTGCTAGGCCCTCTGTAGTGCTACATGTCGTCAGGTTTTCAGGATAAATTAGGGTTTGACAAAAAATACTTAACTTCAAATTCTTAATTCAGAAATCAATCAGGTCTTTATGTTGTAAAGTTTACTGCTGAGCACGAGATCCTGGGTTCGATACCTAGGTCGGGCAAACTGTTATTGGGTTTTTCGATCTGAAATTTCTCAGAAGCAGACTAGATTAAGTATTTGTACCCGGTTCATGGAAAAAGATTCCCACCTATACGAGACTTAAACATTATTGGTGAAATGTGCGTTTCCTATAGGTATTACATTAGGTACCTACTGCCTTTGCCTTTGCCTTTCGGGGAATACAGACGTGAGGTTCTGTTTTATTTAGATACTTCTAATCCTGCATAATTGTTGTTCAGAGTGGACGCATAATAGCAATAAGAAGGGAAGACCAGTCAGTATGGGAGAGAAGGGCGCCGTTTTCGCCGTCGAACGTCAACCGCCTAGTGAGGCAGGGCGTCAGGGTCATCGTCCAGCCTTCCAATCGAAGGGCCTACCCGATGCAGGTAAGAACTTAAGGATAAAAGAAAACATTATGGGAGAAAACAGGCTGCTTAAAAGTTCATTAAATGATCGCACTAACAGATAGAAGACAGATATTTGTTACAAAATGTAGCGAGCATCTGATACTTTTTCTGACTACTGTTACCATTTCCATACTAGTGACAACATAAGAAGTTTTACAAGAGAAAATCAGGCGCGCACAAGTTGGCCGTAGATCGACTGCTTTCGAACTAGTCTTATCCATTACATTATCAACCTGCCTAGCATTTTTCCAACTAAGTTAGTCTCATCCCATAATCATAATAAACTAGTCATTGAATAGCCCCAGACAGATCCCAATGAAGATGAAGTCTGTCGACAGAAGACGTTGATCTCGTTGTAGGTGTTAATTAATCTATTTGATTCTTTGCAGTCGTACATAAACGCAGGCGCGATAGTCCGGGAGGACATCAGCGAGGCGAGCGTGATCTTCGGCGTGAAACAGACGCCCATCGACCTACTCATCCCCAACAAGACCTACTGCTTCTTCTCGCACACCATTAAGGCGCAGGAGGCTAACATGCCCATGTTGGATGCTATTCTGAAAAAGGTAGGTGTACTAACATAACATACTCGTTACAATTACGTTATACGCTTGAAGGAGGGTAATATTTTAGAGAGTAATAAATAAAACATAACCCGCCTTCTGAAATACATATTTTATTTTGCATATTATGCGTCTGTACTTTATAACTTTGTCTTGCCTACCTTTAGCCGAATCGTCATGCGCAAAGTAGATGTAGATTTTTGGGAGACGCAGACGTTTTTTTTTCCTACAGATATTTTGAAGTGATAACTTCTTATGGGAGAGTAAACCGCTTCGTAACGTAACGCGTTACGGCGCCAGTATGTCTGGCTTCCCTTTCTCTCACGCATACGGCAGCGGTAGGCAGGCTCACTGTATTTGCTCCGTGGGCAGGCTCTTCCTCTCTCACTCTAACCCACAGCTAGTTTAACTTAGATTAGTTTAAGTTTTCACTTCTGTCGGGCGTCCCGAGACGCACACGTTTTTTTTTGTATTCAGAGATTTTTAAGGGCCGTTAAGACCAGCCAGACAGACACACGAGTCATCCTATAAGTGTTTTGTTTTTCCATACGGACGTTCTGACCCCTATCATCTAACTATGCAAACTGGCCTCGACTCAAACTACGAGGTTTCAGCAACTTTTCTGGCCACTAGAATGAAACACTTCTTATTTTCAGAACATCCGACTGATGGACTACGAGAAGCTGATGGACGACTCCGGTAACCGCGTGGTGGCGTTTGGCAAATACGCGGGAGTGGCTGGTATGATCAACATAATTCATGGCATCGGGCTCAGGTTGCTCGCTCTTGGGCATCACACACCGTTCATGGTAAGTGAGCTTGTCGGCAAAAATATCTAACCTCTAAGTAGTTCCGTATTGGGAATTCGAACTTGAGAACTTGTCAAATTCGCTTTGGCTTCAGTTTTACAAGTTCTTAAATTCAAATTCTTAATTCTGAAACCGTAAGTACTCGTTTTAGCATTTGCTTAATGAATGAGCCTTACCATTATTTTTCTAGAAAAAACAATATCGACCTGTCACAAATTATTCGCAAGTGTTGCGGTTGGCTGTTGAAAACCCATTCAAATATCTGTTGGTACAATGGTTTCCGGTGAAATAGGGTTAAGCATTGGTTAGGGTTGAGCCTTGAAGAGTGGGGCACGGTACCTACTACATAGATTCATTAGGTGGATTGCGCTTTTATGGCTACTGACTGACTGATAGTTGTTACTCTGGTTTTTGGTTTACCTGGTATCAGAGATTCAATTTAAACCCCTTAAACATTAGCATCTTTATACCATGATCTGTTCGTCTCAATCACTCGGCGATGAAATTGAGGAGCAAAATGGGTGTGAAACCTTGGAGAGTACCTACGTAAAATGTGACTGAATATCTTTTAATTCAGTATGATTGTGATTATAAAAATAATCACGTCTAGAGATAAGCTATATACACTATTTAGTTTATCTGATATCAGTGGACGGTAACAAGATAAATGAACTTCGAGGACCATTAAATGAATATAATTCTTCAGGTGGGGTCGATGGCGATTTATGATTGTTTTTATTGCATTATTTAGCCTTCGACGGCTGATTACAGTCTGGGAACTCCCTTTAATTTAGTAGGTTAAACAAAAAGGCTAGGTTTTAAAGATAAATGAGTAAAAAAAAAACCTGTAAGTGGGCACAGGACAAGCTTTGCATGAGTAACCCATGATAAGTCGACTTCGCATTTCAAAAGGCGAAACCGTTACGATACAAATAATGATTAATGAGGAGAGTCGAGAATAAATACCAGTACTGGTATTAAGTTTCGACTAGAATATTAGAAACCCGCATGGGTCGATCTTCAAGGTTAAGCAACGCTTGCCGAGGTCGGTCTGTGATTGGGTGACCATCTTAACCTACCGAGATTCCTCCGTGCATCGGAAAGCACGTTAAGCCGTTGGTCCCGGCTGTCATTTGTAGATCTTAAGCAGTCGTCACGGATTGTCAGAAGCCAGAAAATCTGACACCAAGAAGTACCGTGTTACCCAGTTAATGGGTTGTGGAGGTCTGGTAGGCAGCCGCTCCGTGTAAAGTACTAGTTCTTGTATTCAGCTGAATCCGGTTTGACTGGGATCCCAATATAGTTGGGGAAAGGTAAGGCAGATGATGACTATAACGTCGGGGGTGCGGTTCTTTTACTTCTTCACACCCGGACATAGGCCACCAAGCGTCCCCACAGTCCCCACAGTTGTATAGCCCGTAGTAGATTCCCGCTTACTTACATAGTAGCCCTCTGTCACTGTTCTGACGACTGCATTGATGAATGACTGATTGATGAAGTATTCCTGTCCAGCACATAGGCCCTTCCCACAACTACCGCAACTCCAGCATGGCGCGGCAGGCCATCAGGGACGCGGGCTACGAGGTGGCGCTGGGCATGATGCCCAAGTCTTTAGGACCTCTCACCTTCGTGTTCACTGGATCAGGAAACGTTTCTCAGGTGATACTTTATTTTCAAACTGTACTGACGATGAAGTGAGATTACATATTCGCTTGTATATCATAGTGATTGCCGATAGTGAGAAGGTGAAACGAATATTATAGATACCTTGTATAACGTGTTATTTGATTCCAGGGAAGTCAAGAAATATTCCAGGAGTTGCCTCACGAGTATGTTCCACCAGAAATGTTAAAGAAAGTGGCTGAACATGGAAGTAAGTGCTTTTTCATTCTACCAAATAAAATATGCTTATTTGATCACCGCCCTTGAAACAGTGACCTATTTGACCGTTACAACACGTATCTGTGTTTCTTAAGGCCCAAACAAAATCTACGGCTGTGAAGTACGCAGAAGACATCACTTGGAAAGGAAGAATGGTGGAGGATATGATGCTCAGGAATATGACGAGCATCCTGAACGATACATCTCTACTTTCGCGCAGAAGGTACCTAATCTTCTATTTAAATTGTTTGTATTGCGATCGCTTTTAAGTATATTGTTATTCCCAAATAGTATTGCTTTAAAGCTAAAATTATGTATTTACTAAAAGGTTCACCCACAGCACATACATACACATACAAATACGTCTTAATCATACGGTAATATTCTAAAATATATGCCAATTACAGGAAAACACAACATTGACAACAAAGACGCTAGATTACCGCTTAGTTGCTTATTTAATTCTAGGTAATCGATTAAGAAAACAGTAAAAAAAAAAGTTACGAATAAAAATTACAGGTTATTAGTAATCTAAAAAGATAGTGTGTAGGTACTGGTACACGTATTAGTATTGGGTACTTTATGCTATCTAGATGTAATTTTTACCTACTTAGTACACAATTATATCACGAAACGTTTTAGGATAGGCAAATAAAACGCAAAAAATATAGGCCATAACGCAGTGTGCAGGTCACATTTTAAATGATAATGCTATCATTTTATCTCATATCAAGGTGTTATCTTATTATTACTAAGATTGTAGGTAATTAGAGTCAAAGAAAAGGTTGCAAAAATGTTTTTACAAGTTTATCTTATCAAAGGAATGGGAATAACAAAGCATCTGATTGCTAATTAATCGGTGACGGAGCGTCTGGTCATTCTCCCTTTTTTCCTGTTATGTTTTTGAAACATAAACAGTAAATATCATACTAGGCACTAAAAATAAAAAATAAAACATTATTTTTACAAGTGTGACCCAGATGTATGAAAAAGCTCATCAAAATTCGAAGCACGTTCCATAGTTTTTACCAACCCACGGGGAATTACTACATAGTACTGGATTGAAGTTCAAAATTAACTGTTCCCACAAAGAAATCTTGTGGAAATATTACTAAGATTACTTAAACATGCGAATATTGTTGACGCTAGATTATGTTCAAGCTAGAAAATAGTGTTACACTGGAGAGACCCGGGAAAACTTCTTAAACTAATAATAAACGACTTGAATTTAAGTTAAACGTATTTGTTCGTCACAGATAGCACCATACACATCGGTTCTAGTCAACTGTATCTACTGGGCAGTGGGCAGTCCGAAACTGCTGACTATACCAGACGCGAAGCATTTGTTACTGCCCTCGCACACTCCGTGGTTACCCAAGAGTATTGGAGCGCCGGCGTTACCACACAGGTAAAAGAAAAAAAAAATCTAAGAACGTTCTACGCTAAACGAGCTTGTTACGTGCTACGCGCACGAGGTTGCTACGCGAACGCGCTACGCTCATACTTCGCTCTACGAGAATGCTACGCACTACAAGAATGCTACGTTCTAACGCTACGCGCTACAAGAATGCTACGTGCTACGCCCATGTTACGCTTTACGCGCTACGTGCTTGCTACACTCTCGAGCATCGTATGCGCTACAAGTTTGATGCGTGCTGCACGCTACACGCATGTTATGCTCTCTGAATATGCCACGTGGTACGAGCATAAGGGTAGCGAAGAGGATTTTTTTTTGATGAAGTGAAATAATTGATTTTAGTTCAATCAGACAGTCAAGGAGTTTTACGTTACATTCACTGCTCATTTATGTATTTACAGAATGTTGGGTATTTGCGACATTTCGGCGGATCCAGGTGGCTCAATTGAATTCATGAACGAGTGCACCACTATCGACACACCTTTCTGTCTCTACGATGCTGATAGAAACAAGGATACCAAGAGGTTTAACTTTTTTTCTGCGCACATTCAACTCTGATTGTTATTATAAAAAACTCATTTTTACAGAAACAACTAGCAATCACAAACAAGATTATTGAATGAAAGATTATCTCTGTAATTATTATTTAACGATAAAAATACTGTAGATTAGTGTGTACGGACTGATTTAATTCGTACCGGATTTACATGCCTTATTGGTAAAAATTTTGAAGTGAAATAAATAACACACGGCACTTTTCGTGAGCAAGTGTTAAAGTTATATCTTGTTAATGAACTCTCTTTGCGATAAAAAATAACTAGCTAACTACTAATAACTAAAAACCAAGCCAATCAATCAAGTATAGTGGAGGAAAAAAGGAACTCCCGTACCGGGAATCGAACCCGAGCCTCCTGGGTGAAAGCCAGGTATCCTAGCCACTAGACCATACGGGAGCACGTTTAGAATTACAATTTTGTGTTCAGTTTCAAGGGGCCAGGAGTGCTGGTGTGTTCCATCGATAACATGCCAACACAGCTGCCAAGGGAGTCCACCGACTTCTTTGGCGACTTACTGTACCCATACGCAGAGGATATCATGAAGTCTGATGCCACCAGGCCACTTGATGAGCATAACTTCTCGCCTGTAGTTCAAGGAGTAAGTTAAACATGAAATATCTGATTAAGTGTGAAATCAGTAGAATATTATATCGCCAATTATATTCGCAGAACTGCACAAGAGTATTATGATTGGTTGTCTCCATTATCAATGGGCTAACAAAGATAAGTCAAAGACACAAGCGCTGTAAACGAAAATAGTCGCCATTATTCCAATTGATAACAATATAAATTACTGAGCTAGTAAGTAAAATAACTTGTACAAAAGAAATTTGTCAGATATCTGCAAGACAGATCCTGCCGCAAGTCCAGTGCTAGATTTGTTTGAGAAATAACGCGTACATTTGTAGTTTTTTATTTGTGTGTACTTAAATATTTTGTCGTCAAAGTTCGGTAACAAAAATCTTTGCTTTTCATAATAACGATAGAGTCGTTTTGTATGACGTCAAAACTCAAGACCGACACACTCGCCCTACTTTCTTTATTTGATTGTTTATTTATTAATCTTTCAGGCCATCATAACAAGCAACGGCAGATTGACGCCCCCTTTCGAATACATCAACGAGCTCAGAATGGCTAATACGTAAGTACATAAAGTTTATTTCGGCTGATATTAATCTAATATTATAAAGGGAGAAGACAATTTTTGAGGATTTGCGTATATGGGCCATGGGGACACTTAATCTCGGAATTAGTGCACGCAGTTGAAAAATGATTGGACGCTTAGTAAAACACATTACTCCAATAGTTCAAGTCGGATGAAATATACGTATACGTATTTTTAATAAATTTCACCTCTCTAGTGCTNGTGCTGGTGTGTTCCATCGATAACATGCCAACACAGCTGCCAAGGGAGTCCACCGACTTCTTTGGCGACTTACTGTACCCATACGCAGAGGATATCATGAAGTCTGATGCCACCAGGCCACTTGATGAGCATAACTTCTCGCCTGTAGTTCAAGGAGTAAGTTAAACATGAAATATCTGTTTAAGTGTGAAATCAGTAGAATATTATATCGCCAATTATATTCGCAGAACTGCACAAGAGTATTATGATTGGTTGTCTCCATTATCAATGGGCTATCAAAGATAAGTCAAAGACACAAGCGCTGTAAACGAAAATAGTCGCCATTATTCCAATTGATAACAATATAAATTACTGAGCTAGTAAGTAAAATAACTTGTACAAAAGAAATTTGTCAGATATCTGCAAGACAGATCCTGCCGCAAGTCCAGTGCTAGATTTGTTTGAGAAATAACGCGTACATTTGTAGTTTTTTATTTGTGTGTACTTAAATATTTTGTCGTCAAAGTTCGGTAACAAAAATCTTTGCTTTTCATAATAACGATAGAGTCGTTTTGTATGACGTCAAAACTCAAGACCGACACACTCGCCCTACTTTCTTTATTTGATTGTTTATTTATTAATCTTTCAGGCCATCATAACAAGCAACGGCAGATTGACGCCCCCTTTCGAATACATCAACGAGCTCAGAATGGCTAATACGTAAGTACATAAAGTTTATTTCGGCTGATATTAATCTAATATTATAAAGGGAGAAGACAATTTTTGAGGATTTGCGTATATGGGCCATGGGGACACTTAATCTCGGAATTAGTGCACGTAGTTGAAAAATGATTGGACGCTTAGTAAAACACATTACTCCAATAGTTCAAGTCGGATGAAATATACGTATACGTATTTTTAATAAATTTCACCTCTCTAGTGCTTTCCAGTATAGAAGAAAAAGAGTTTATTTTCGACAAGTATCAAATAACTTCATGAAAGTGTTGAACTATATTGAATAAAGTTGACGGGTTTGTTTCGCCAGTCGTTCCCGCCACAAGGTGGAAGGCAGCGAGCAGCAGACTCCCGTGCTTATCCTCGGCAGTGGTTTGGTTTCCGCCCCGGTACTGGAGTACTTGGCGAGGGACAAGAATATTGCTATCACCATAGGTTTGTACAAAAAATCCTTACATTGAAAATATCTTTGATGGTATATAAATTACTAACTTTTGCCCGCAACTTCGTACGAGCATTCTCCGTTTTTTCCCGTTACCATAGGAGTTTCAACAAATCCTCTCTAAGTGCTCCCCTACGGAGTGTAAGGAAGCTAAAGGAAATTTAGCTTTCTACTACCAGTGATTTCGGCAGTGCGATGTGTCAGTCACTCAGTCACTCAATCACTCATTAATGCAAGAGTTTTAAATATATTGATTGTTTTAATTAAATACTTAAATATAGTTGACAAGTTTAGTAATCAACATAATTATATATATTTTTGATAAGATGATTTTTAATTTTCGTTCGCAGTTTTAGTTTTAAATCTTTAATGAAATAATTTCATTTCAAAGAAAGAAAAGCAAATTATTTACACAAAGTTAAGGAACGCAACACGTTTTGAACAAAAAACTCATCCTTGAGCAATTGTAGAAATTAATGACTAGCGAAATTATACATATTACACTCTATCAACCATGTTAGTTAGATGCAGAATGCGATGATGATTCTATCAACCCAATCCATAAATTATCCTTGATGGATTATATCAGTGGGCAAGTTAATATGTTCTCATGATGAATATTCCATAAACCTACACACTTACATTTGCAGCATCAGCAGTAAAAGAAGAAGCGGACGCTCTAGCGGAGCGCTACGGCGTATCTTCGGAGTACTTGGACGCTAAGGACAAGTCCGCCCTGCAGGCGCTGACGTCCCGCGCGCGCGTGGTGGTGTCCCTCCTGCCGTACGACCTGCACGGAGACGTGGCGAGGGCCTGCCTCAACACTGGCGCGCACATGGTCACCGCGTCGTATGTGAGGCCTGAAGTACAGGAGCTGCATCAAGCGTGAGTGTGATCTGATCATTCTTACTTAGTATCAAGTTAGGATTAGAATCAATAATTTTTGAATATCAAAAGCTTCTAAAGGCAGATCTTCAAATTTACAGCCTTTCACCCACCTTAGACGAGCGATACATTACATTATTGTGTTGTATCATGTCGTGAACTCGTGACTGGCTTTTTGTGATATTTATTTATTTAAACCAAGGTATAGACGCCAGCACATCAAGCTACAACAATCTGTCAAATTTCTTTGATAAATTTTCAACTTTATCGCTTCAGAGTTATCGCTTCAAGGTTGATTGGGAAAATTTGACAGTTTCGGGTAGCTTGATGTGCTGGCGTCTGTACAATGGCGGACTTAATGCCTCATTGGATATTTTCTACCAGGCTTGAACAGATTCGTTTGACTGGTGTATCCCGTGCTATGAAACGACACAGTTATATGCCCGTAGATTTAGTTGGGCAGAAAACACGAAAAATATAGTAACACATCTGTCAATAGAGAGTGCTGCATGTACTTCTTCACTGGGGTTAAATAATTATTATATGAATAGAAATCGAAATGGAACGTATAAATCCAATACTCCACTGCGTGTTTTAATTAGTTGAATTGTCTAATGTGAAGTTTTATTTTTTTTAGTGCTAAGGACGCCGGCGTCACGTTCCTAAACGAGGTCGGCTTGGATCCCGGCATCGACCACCTGCTCGCTCTCGAGTGTATTCACGACATACAGAACCATGGAGGAAGAATCGACTCATTCGTTTCATACTGCGGAGGTAATCACCATTTTATATTATTATATAAATTTATTTATAGACTTCAATTTCACGAAGAAACTGATTTTTAGGTAAAAGGGCTAATTCTCCAATAGAAAGTTATTTTTACCTGAAGAGTACTCGTGAATATGCCTGTTCTATACATTTTCTATACAAAAGCTGTCTAACTACCTTTCATTGCATAAGTAAAGGTTATCTGAGCATTAAAAAATCGGCTTTAAAACAAAAGAACGAAAAATACTACAAAAGATTTTTTTGTAACAAAATCGTTTTCCCCAATAAAACCATTAAAAAGAAAAAAGAAACCTGGTGATAGAAATCCATGTAGTTTTATTCAATAGAAAACATCTAACTTTCCTATTCTTCTCAGGTTTACCAGCACCAGAGTTCAGTGACAACGCTCTTAGGTATAAATTTTCATGGAACCCTCGAGGAGTGCTACTCAACACTATTTCCGCTGCCAAGTATCTGAGTAAAGGACAGGTGAGCTTCGTATCAATTGAACTCAAAATATCAATGAAATGGTCTAGCTCATAGGTTCCCAAACTTTTTTGTCGTGTGGACTCCTTGGCGAATTATTTTGTATCGGGTAGAATCCCGCTGAGTGCTAAGAGCTCAATTTGATTGAATTCTGATGATGAGGACGTGGTCGAACCACTTCTTATAGGAGAAATGGGTACTGTAGCGAAAACCTAGAAATACATTAGAATTGAGCAATATACAGCTACAAACATATTCCTAGAAGAAGTTGTTTGACTCTCCTTTCGCAGGTATGCTGGAAGAGATAAGAATAAGCATCACCTTTGCACCTATTTTTTGTTCCTTCTTCTTGTCTGTTTGTTATATGTGTGCAAATTAATTGTTCAATAAATAAACTAAGGTGCGTTGTTCCATAGATCGTAGAAGTACTGAGTGGAGGCGAGCTGATGTCGGTGGCGCGCGAGCTGAACTTCCTGCCCGGCTTCGCGTTCGAGGGCTTCCCCAACAGAGACAGCACCATGTACTCCAAGCTGTATGGCATCGAGGACGCGCACACCATGTTCAGAGGAACTATCAGATACAAAGGTAAGCCTAATCGCGGTTTTAGGGACCCAAGTTTTACGGGTCTTATATTTCTTACACGAAAAACTCGATATATATATACAAGAAAGGAAACAAAAAAAAAATGACGACAGTACATCAGGTGGGTACGTACACAAAAAATAAAATAATAAGTAACAATGAAAACAAAAACATAGCGAATGCCTCACGGTTGCGCCAAAAAGGTTAATTTCAGCAGTATGGGTCGTGAATTGTGATGCTAATTCGTCACTATCCCTAATCGCCGCATTCACTAATACGTCACTTTGTATAGACATAATTATGTTGTGTGACGCTGGTCTACCAATGAACCTTGTGTGACGATTCAAATTGCGAAAAGATGGTCATTGGTGAAATTGGCCATAAATAGAAATAACAACTCGAAATTATTTCAAAGACACTCAATTTGAAACATTTCGTGATAATGAAATAATATTACGTATCGAGTCGTATAATGTCTTTGCTTACTAATATTTTTCTTTCAATCTAGGTTTTGCCGAAAACATGATAGCGGTGCAGTTGTTCGGCCTGGTGGACCCTAACCCTCATACCTCTTTGCATCCGGATGGACCTAAGATCACATGGGTATGGTCACGGTGACTCATTATTTTTCTCCATTTCATCTATGGGTACGTATGCTAATTTCCACTTTTCTCTGTGCAGCGTCAATTCGCCTGTGAACTCCTCGGACTGGTGGACTCATCTATCTTCTACGAGAACCTGAGGACCAGGCTGTCAGAGCGCATCGGTCCCGCAGGCGCGCAGTCCTTGGAGTCGCTGGGGTTGCTGGACGACGTGGAGATCGTCAAGTGCGGGACACCTCTCGACACTGTCAGCCATTATCTTAGCAAGCGGTTACAATTACGTAAGTTGAAGGATTTAGGTTTTTTTTTACTGCGGTTATTATGTTGCCATCAATACTCTACGTGGCCCGAAGAGAATAAGTAGTATGTACACCCACTACTTATTCTTCTTCGGGTCAATGGTAGATACAGTTTTATTTGCCCAATACTTGGTCCCCTCCAAGGCCCTCTTCAGTGGCAGAGCACAGTTCGATTTGACTGCAGGGGGGCTACTCTCTAAATCCGAAGTCCGTAGTTTCAGGTTTCCTTAGTTGCAAGCGTATTCTACTCCTTATCACCTACGGACTTACGATTAGTTCCGAACCCGAACTAAGAATGAATGNCTTAGTTGCAAGCGTATTCTACTCCGTATCACCTACGGACTTACGATTAGTTCCGAACCCGAACTAAGAATGAATGACAACATTCATTCTTAGTAGTTAGGTGATACAAACTAGAATACGCCCGAAACTACGGACTTCGGGCTTAGAGAGTAGCCCCCCAAGTTTGAAAGCACAGAGGAGCGGAAGTAATTGAGATATGGTCAGCGATGCAGTTCCTGCCAAACTGGTGCAGGCTAGTCCCACAACTGTACCCTTCAGCTATTTCTCTCTTTACCAAATTGGCGCTTTATCTGACCAGTTGAGTTTACAGTCGTTTTAGAGTCATCCAAATAGTTCATGGGAGATTTGATCCGGCGATAAAATGATCGCTAGTGTCCAACAAATATGAATATAAAAGTGAACTACGTATTTTTTAATTCTTATACATCAACNCCTTCAGCTATTTCTCTCTTTTTGTTGAGTTGAGTTTCCAGTCGTTTTAGAGTCATCCAAATAGTTCATGGGAGATTTGATCCGGCGATAAAATGACCGCTAGTGTCCAACAAATATGAATATAAAAGTGAACTACGTATTTTTTAATTCTTATACATCAACCATAACTTACAGAAAAAGACGAGACAGACCTGGTGGTGCTCCGCCACGAGCTGGGCGTGACATGGAGNACCATAACTTACAGAAAAAGACGAGACAGACCTGGTGGTGCTCCGCCACGAGCTGGGCGTGACATGGAGCGACGGCAAGCGAGAGCGGCGCGAGGTTACCATGACGGTGCGCGGAAACCCCAGCAAGCACACCGCCATGGCCTGGACTGTGGGCCTGCCCACAGGCATCGCCGCCAAGATGGTGCTAGATGGTAAGGATTCTCAGATCATTTGAAGTAGTATCCGCTATTTGAATGTTTGCGCGGATTAAAAAATACTTGAGACTATTGCTTAGATGCAGGTTACTACGTTAAAAACTATTATTACTCCTCTTCACCTCCTCAGTACACTCCTCCTGGGGCTGTCAGGAATATCCTTACATGTAGAAAATATTTAAAATGTTCAGTTTTACATTTAAGGACAGTAAACTAAAACTGTTAAAAAAATGTATGGCTCTCAGCCATTTAGATTTTTTTAGATTCAGTAAGA
>NDFZ01002325.1:0-17589 GCA_002192655.3 Mamestra configurata
TACTAGCAAAATAAGTTAAAACAATTAAACAAATTGCTATTACAGTGCATAAAATTCAAGAAATTTCATAATATACAAAACTTTTACAATGGAATTAACATTAAATGAACAGAATGAAGTTTGTTAATGTAATAAATTATTATTTTTTCTAAAAAATTGCTCAAATTATACGTATTTTATTGAATTTAGTGATGTTCCCGGAAATGATCAACCGTTCCCGTAATGACGGCGTAATGACGATATTGATATTATAAGGTAAAGTGAGGAAATGATTGAACTATAGACAACGGTTTAAATAAGAAAGTTATTTATTTGTTTGCACATAAGAAAAATCACTCTTAATATTAATAAATTCTTATAATTAAGTAAGTCTTTTGGTGTGTTATAATCAGTCTATTGGAACTTCTATAATCATAGTTATAATCTTCTTATAGTTTTAATCTAAGACCTCTACTCTAAAATCTTTGAGTCCTTTGACCTAAAATCACAGTCTACTTCACTAAACTCTACAAATAATGGAAAAAATATAAGTAACGTTAGAAAATCAACATTAAATTCTGTATCAAAAAACAAGTTAACTAAAAAAATATTTAAAAAAATACAACAAAACTTATTATTTTTCTAAAACGTCAATATCATTATCAAAATAATAATATTCTCTATTTTGTTCTCTTTTCAGTAACGGTGTCGAAATAATACTGATTATTTGCTCAAAGTTAATATATGACACATCCTTTGGTTCCAGTTTGAATTTCCTGATATTGTTACGCACAGATCTCAAAAAGGTAACTAAGATTTCCCCATCATCGTCATCGACACATGTCTTGCAGGTAGCTACATATCTAAAGCAAATATTTGGCTTTTCAGTAGGAAAGTTTTCTTTTACAAGCAAAAATGTCCCAGGGGATACGAGATTTGGATGTATATTTTCTTTGTCATAAGATGTACTTGCTTCAACATCAATCTGTTTTTCTTTAATCTGCTGGCGAAGAGATATTGCCATTAAATCTTCATCATCCGAGGAAGATGAGCTGTATATAGATTTATAAATGCTTACTCTATTCTTAAATTGAAAATCTGTTATCATGGGCTCTTCGTCAACTGGAGATTCAATTTCAGGCGTAACAACATCGTCAGGTTCAACTGAACTTACGTTACAATGACTAGAAAGCTTCGATAGTTTTAGCTCTTTGTGAAGATGTTCGTATCGATATAATTGTATAACGTCTATCCCTCTTTGCCAATATATTTTTGTGATATCCATAATACCTGGAATGGCATCCAAAGCATTTGGTACGTTGTTTTTACCCTCAATCACGTCGTCTTCAGGGATTACTTTTACATCGATAACGGAGTTTTTGAACAAGTCCACGAATTCTGAGGCTGTTCTAACGTCATTACCCATCAAGACGTGACTGTCAGCTGTTCTTTTAAGGTATCCACCTACGCCACCCATAGGGCCCTTACCATGCCCAGCCTCACTAAAAGTCCAAGTAGATTTGTTTACTTGTTGAAAATCCTTAATCAATGTTAGTATCCAAAGAGTTACATTTGTACGGTTCCGGTATTGCGATGTTGGACCGTCAGAGTAAATATGAAGTGTGTCAATGTGTGTGTTTTCTAAAATTGTTGATATTATTGGTTTCATATGAGCCCATACTGCATGTGCTTGGTGGTCTAAATTTTCACTTACTGTGGCAAAAGAGTTTGATTTCAAATCATTGTCACCTTTTTGTAAATAATATACACCTGTATGAATAGATAGCTGTTTCTTAGCAAAATGTGTTGACTGTATTTCATTTGCGTACTTCATAGTATAGTTCTCTGAAAAATCTATTTGTATCATCACCTCATTTTCTTGTAAATTGTCTTTCAGCTCTTTTTTCAATTTGTTGTTACTATAAATGCCGTATAAGTGTTTCTTCATAGCCGGAATATCTTCAAATAAAGTAATTTTCAATTCTTTGACTGTACTCGAAATCGGAACTTTTTTTGTTATCTTAAAGCCGAACGTCCACCGCCAGCTAAAATAATAAGGAACTAAGCTCACTGAACTAAGCTAAGCTAAACTAGGAAATAATTGTTCGTCCACCGAAAAATAAGCTATAACTACGTTAGTGATGATCAGTTTGTGCTGGAGTGTCGAGTTAATCAGACGTGATGGATGAACAAGAGAGGAGTTATGACGAGAGTTCAGAGGAGGATTACATTCGCCATAGGAAAAGAAGATTGATTATTGCTTATTACACAAAGAAAAAACGCAAACATAGATATTGGATAAGCAAGCACATTCAACATTGGAAAACAAGCGGAGAATTTAACACTCTCTATAATGAAGTAGACGATGAAAATTTTAAGTTGTACTATCGTGTATCCAGAGAACAGTTTAATGAGTTATTAACAATGATTGCCAAGGATATCACTAAGATTGATACTAATTATCGAAAAGCTGTGTCACCAGAAGAAAGATTAGCTATTTGTTTGAGGTAAGTGCATCAACATTAAAAATAAAACAGTTTAAGTAACATAATGAGGTATATTCATCGAAACGTAGGTTGTACACAAAAAATATTTTAATTATGTTAAATTAAAGGCTACAATGACTACAATGGGTCAAGGGAATGTGGAGTAGATTGAGCAGACGATGTCGAGTACCCATAGTTGTACTGACTTTCATATAAGTAAGTCTCATACTTCTCTTCCGCTTCCATTATTATATTAAAGACTTTCTTTTTAACGTCTCTTTGCAACCAATCAGGAAATTTGACTNGGTATATTCATCGAAACGTAGGTTGTACACAAAAAATATTTTAATTATGTTAAATTAAAGGCTACAATGACTACAATGGGTCAAGGGAATGTGGAGTAGATTGAGCAGACGATGTCGAGTACCCATAGTTGTACTGACTTTCATATAAGTAAGTCTCATACTTCTCTTCCGCTTCCATTATTATATTAAAGACTTTCTTTTTAACGTCTCTTTGCAACCAATCAGGAAATTTGACTGCTGTTTCGCTCATACTTTCAAAAAAAAGTTTTATAGGATGTTTTCTTGTGTCTTTTTCAACTCTCTCTTTCTCCTTTTGCTCACGACGACGCTTTTCATAATCATTATCAATTTCTTTCAGTAAATCAGTTAAAGATTCATCGTTAGTCTTTCTCTTTCTTTGTCTTTGTTCAGAGGGTAAGCTGTCGCGAGATGTAGATGGTATGGATTCAGTGTTAGAAACATATTCAGAATCCTCCAGCGTCGCGGTATTTTGATCTCCCATTGTCGTAGTAGTCGTATCCTGACTTTCATTTGCGTTACCAGCTTCGACTGAAGTGTTTGTAGTATTATTCTGGGTTACATTTATATTACCACTCCTTGTGCGGTTTTTCATATAAGGCAATAAAAATTCAAGTAGACTGGCATATTTCCAAACGTTTATTAACGGTGCAGCTTGGCCACTTGTAAAGCTTTTCATTCTTTTTAATGATTCTCGATGCCCATCTCGTAATTTTTTCCATTCATTTTTAGCCGTTTTAACTGGAACAATAATAAAAATATCATCTTTTGCAGGTTTTTGGCAACAGGGGACTCCTACAAAACAATTGGTTATAATTATAGAGTAGGCGACAGAACTGTTTCTAGAATAGTAGAAAACGTCTGCCACGCAATTTGGAATAATTTGCAACAAATGTATATGAGTGTGCCAATAGAAACAGAATGGAAAGAAATTGCCGAAAATTTTATGAATAAATGGCAATTCCCACATTGCCTTGGCGCAGTCGACGGCAAACACATCTCAATAAAATGCCCACCTAATGCAGGTTCCCAATTTTTTAATTACAAACATTTTCATTCCATAGTATTACTCGCAGTTGTTGATGCGAACAAGAAGTTTATAATTATAGATGTTGGCTCCATGGGCAGATTTAGCGATGGTGGTATTTTTGCTGACAGTGAATTTGGACAAAAGTTAAAAAATAACCAACTAAATTTGCCTAGTGATCAGCCTTTACTAGAAGGTGGTACTCCAATACCTTACGTATTTATAGGAGACCAGGCATTTCCCTTACAAAAACATTTTATGAGACCATACCCACAAAGTGCATGTCGTGATAGTAGAGAAAAAAGGCACTTTAATTACCGTCTCAGCAGAGCACGAAATGTGGTAGAAAATGCATTTGGTATATTATCAATGCGATTTCGAGTATTTCGTCGGCCTTTGGAGTGCAAATTAGAATCAGTTGATACGATTACAAAAGCTACTTGTGTGCTACACAATTATCTTATAACCAAGCAAACAATCTTAGCTTTTGATGTCACGAGTGCTGTAGATGACCAACTTCAATCGGTGGGACATTTATACGATAACTTACGAGCAACTAGGGAAGCATTCCGTGTCAGAGAATCATTCTGTAATTATTTTAACAATGACAATATAAATTAAACTTACCATCTTTTATTTCCGGGTTTTTCATTTCATCCACTATAGTTTTCCATATACCATCTTTTTTATTTGCATCACGGTAATCTTTTGCCTCCGGGTTATACAATATAGGATATTGCTTGACGTATTCAATAAACACCTCCATGCTGCAAATACGCTGTTTCACTGCCTGCGCACGATCACACACTACAAAACAACACTAGCGAAAGGCGCCAGAGGGGTAACGCAAGGGGGTGAGAGAGGCTTAGCTTAGTTCGCGTAGCTTCGTATCGGCCTACACAAATAAGTTAGTTTGACTTATTTGGGATATTTTAGTTAGCTTAGTTGGCATAGTTTGCGGTGGACGCACATGTATGAAAAACTGGCTCAACTATGCGAGCTAAACTAAACTAACTTATTTTAGCTGGCGGTGGACGTTCGGCTTAAACGTCTTTTTCTCACCTTTTACAATTTTATCTTCTTGAATGGACTTCCATGTAAAATATGTCAAAGAATCTTCATTATCTCCTAATTCAAACTCAGGAATTTTGCATTTTTCACACAAGCTATTCATGCAGTCATGAGACTTAACATCACAAGTGAAATGTTCAATCAACTTTTCTATAGACGCGTGTGTAAGCTCTTGTATATTTCAGTTTATTGAACTTTTCTTCAAAATTTGCATGCTTGACACACAAGCATGTTTCTCTATCCCTTGATTTGGGAGCTAAGACCCAAAATGGTTTTGCTCTTAACAGCGTCGAATATGATAATACAATTCCAGTTTCCTTTGCAAATTTTGGCACCAAGTCTTTAACTGTGTATAAGAGGACGCGTCTTTGTTTTTTAACACCATTATGTTTTACAGAGTCTCTCTTAGATGGGCACATTCGACTTACATCATCTCGTTGGAAGAAATCAACGACCTTTTGGCGAACGTCTTGCTTCAAAACGACTTCTCGAATTTTGGCATCAGATTTTAAAAACGATTTTTCGTGTCTTTCCTTTTGTCTAGCTGGTAAAATCCTCTTGGCCATATGTAGCATTTTGTATTTCTGCAAAGTGTTTCCGCTGATACATTTATGAAAGACTTCTCTCTCTTTTGAATTTTTTGGAAGAGCATCAACCTTTTTCTTGCAATTGAGTAGTCAATACTTCGCTATATATGAGTCGTTTGCGTACTTCAGGAGATACTTGAACATCTTTAATTAAGGCATCAACTTTTCTTATGGGACTTGGTACAGTTTTCATTTTTGAATCTATTCTTTGTAATTTTTTCTTTAAAGATTGAATTTTCCGCTTCATTTGAACTATAGTTTCTTCCTGCTTTTTAATTTTTCTGTATGCTTTCGCCCTATCTTTTCGTACGGTTTTTCTACCTACTTGTCTTCTCTCTGAAGGTACAGCGACTAAGTCGTCATCTGATTGTGGTGGCGTATTACTTATTATATTTGCTAAACCTTTTTTCTTTTCCCTGTATTTTTTTGATGCATTTTTCCAACATTTTCTCTGCTTTCGCTTCTCTCGTTCGGTCATATCAGCAACTCTCTTCACTTTCTTTTCTGCCTTTTTCTTTTTATAATATTCCCTGTCCTTCGCTCTTTTAATTTCTCGCTGTTCTTCAGTCATCTTATCCAAAAACTTTCTTTTTCTAGCATTTGCCTTTTCTCTTTGACGCAGATAAGCTGCACCATCCTTTTGAAGCTTTTTTTGAGTCTTTTTCTTATTTTTTTCTTTATCGGGAGTCTTCATATTGCTGTTAATAAAAAACGACGAAATTTTAAAATAAATGATTGAGTAATTGTAAATTCATCGCCTTTGGAATCATCAAATCATCATTCCGAGAACGAAGTCATCATTTCGGGAACGTGCCATCATTTCGGGAACGAGCCATCATGCCCGGGAACGTGTCCGAAATGACCGTTCACGGAATGACGATTTTAAATAAACGCGCGCTTTTGTTATACGGCGGCCATCTTAAATGAGGCCTGAATTTGTCAACAGTAAAATATTTGAGGTTACTTTGTTATTTTGTGTCGTAAAACAACTTTCATCAATAATTAAAAGTAATAAACACGTTCCCGAATTGACGGACTATTAGTGTACGCTCTAAGAATAATGAATTGAAAGGTACTTACCACTTATTTTCAATTTATTTGACAAGAAATGCACTAACTGCCGGTTTTGTTATTGTTTTCTTCCTCTACTGACGTTTGACACTCTGTGGCTGCGTTCACTTAAAATTATTTTTGTACGAATAAAGATGCGTTCACTGAAATGACTTGTGCGCTATCAGACGAACTATTTTGGCATTTTTATAATTAAAAATTTTTTTTTTTTTTTGTTTACTTTGTAAAAACTAGATTTTGCATAAAAATAACGATATTTCAAGTAATGACATGTGTTAAATAGCTCAAATTTTACATAAATATTTTGAAATGTTTGTTGAAGATCGTACATTAAGACGCGTTCCCGAGTTGACTTTCTATGCATGTACGAGTATATTGATATATTTTAAAATTAACTTAATTTATGAATTGTATTATTTAATGTATACTCAAAAAAAAAAGTAAAAGTTAGTTTTAGTATTTTAGTAATTTTATTTTCTTAATAAACTTAAGATTTAAGACATAATTTGCTGGCAAAGCCAATTCTGCACCTTGATGATTTTGAGCCAGAGAAACATTTATAAAAATTAAAATAAAAAAAAACAGCCTTTTCTTGTTTGGCGTACCTAAATTATAACACTATAAACAATTTGAAAAATAGAAAAAAAACTAATTTTTTAGAGCAAATTTTGAACAAAAATCAACTTTATGTTCCCCGCATTTTAGCGCATGATGACTTTGTCATGCGCCTTTTGGTATATGAACACACCACAGATTTTTCTTTTTCTATTATTTGGTTCTCAGTGGGTTGAAGATCATTACCGGATTGTGGCTGACTCTGACCTTGACCTTCATCATGCCCTAAACCCAATATATCTGTGATATTTTTCTTGATGTGCGTTGGCATGGTACGAATTTCCAGTCGGATTTTCAACCATGGTTCAACAAGTTGCGAATGCATCTTCTTCATAAAATCACGTCGTTTCATAAGTTTTTGACCCTGTACAGAGAGACATAAATTATGTAACTGTTGATACATGCTATATTCATCATTCCATAGAAGACGCATATTGGCCATCGGTTGGTTTTTCTGCTGCATGACATTACTGAGCACATTTGGTCGAACGTATCTACACCACCTTTTGTTTTATTATAGAATTCAATCAAACGTGGCTTTTTTGTTTCCGGGTTGATTGAGGCCTCCTCATCACAAGATGAAAGCATGTTAACCATTTTAGAAGGTTTAGGTTTGTACGAAAGAAGTGTAATAGGTCCATCATACACGAACATCGACGTATTGACTCTTCTGGTTCCATTATTCGTTCTGTGGTTCTTCAATTCATCTGGGATTTCTCTTTTATTAGATCGTAATGTCCCCACAACTGTTAATTTGTAAGGCTGTCGAAGTAACTGTTTTGCAATTGGTACTGAGGTGAACCAGTTGTCCATGGTAACGTTTCTGTTCGTGCCGTGTATACTGCGAGTAAGTTCTTTTACGAAGTACTCTCCTAAAGGTAAACCTCCTGCATTGGATCCTTTTCCAAGATACGGCATTCAGTCCAGCATATACCTTGTGCCACTGTCATACATCATTACTAACTTGACTCCATACTTAGCGGGTTCATTTGGAATATACATCCGGAATTTGCACCTCCCTCGGAATGCCAGCAGCTGCTCATCTATAGTAACGTTTGTTCCAGGAACGTAATTTTGACGGCACTGGACCATAAGCAATTCCCATATATCCCTTATGGGCGTAAAGGGATCGTCTTTCTGCCGCTGTAAGCGAAACGTTTTATCGTCGAAACGTAGACATCGCAGAAGGAAATCACACCTCTCTTTACTCATACACGATACATATCTTTTACCAGAATATTCTGTACTGAACAGTTCATCCAGGGTGAGATGATTGTCTTTCAGAGCTGCAGTTAACACCAGGATACCCAATAGAGCGCATAGTTCCGTTTTTAATCGCAATTTCTGAGTTTGTCCATTTTACAATCTCATTTATTATCTGATCAGTCATGAATCGATCAAATAACGATACCGGATCGACAATATCCTTTAGTGCGCGAGTTGGTCCCCTGGCAACACGTACAATATTTATTGCTGCTGTTCTGTTGGAAGAACGCCCCTTGCTAGTCGCCCAAACATGGCGGGACCGACTGCGGATCGTGTTTGTTGAGAAGGATAATATACTTGGATCATTACCTGAGCTCACCTCTGGAGGTGGGTGAGGTATTTGTGATTCCAGCACATCATCCATCAAAGCAGGAGAAACACGCTCTTGAATAACATCATCGTCGGAAGAACCGGAAGATTCTTCTGTCTGATTATCACTTTCAACAGCATCCACCTCCAGATTATCTTCAGTTTCGCTATCAGATAATTACTCCGAAGCACTGACATCTTCCTCTTCCAATAACAAACGCGCTATTTGTTCATCAGGTAGCAATTGTCTTGAAGTCATGATGAAAACTGCAAGAAAACAAAAAAAAACACTATCGTAATATCTCTAAAAAAGAAGTACTTACCCCCCGGACACGAACGCCTCTCGGAAGAGCTCGGCGAACACTNCATTAGTTGCGAAAGAATACACAAACCCTAACCATTCGTCGAAACGACGAGCACTATCGTAATATCTCTAAAAAAGAAGTACTTACCCCCCGGACACGAACGCCTCTCGGAAGAGCTCGGCGAACACTGAGTTGACAAGCAACGTTGCTATGATCGCCCCACGCGCTGAAAAGAGACAGCGATTTTTTTGTCGCGTAAGGTTAGGTGTCTAGGGTTAAGTTTGAATAAATCGGAAGTGGGGAGTTTGTCTCGTAGATATTTTCTGTGTTCGTTTCTTGATAACTTGTTGAAGTTGACGGTATTTTAGATGGTTTGTATGAAAAAGATGTAATAGATTTTTGTTCTGCAGCCGGTATTATTGATGGTGTGTATGAAAAGGATGTGGTTGGAATGTTTGTTTCATTGTAATTTTCTGTTACAGATCTAGGACTGATACTGATTGTTTCCAATGGATACTTTGAAGAAGATGGCATGGTTGTATTATTTTCTGTGACAGATAAGTTGAATTCATCTGTATCTCGTGTCATGTTACCACCGGTGTCATCGGCAAGTTTAATTCGCCCTTTAATTTGGCTTGAATATTTTTAGGCATTGTTTTCACAGTTCGGCCCATGTTTATGAAAAAACTAATGGTTGGGTCATCTTCTATTTGCTTTCCTTCAATATATTGTTTGAACAATAAATTTGACATTTCATTGAGAGGCTGTTCGTTGGATGAAGAGGTCCGGTTTGATAGCTGCGACTGTGGCCGTGGCGACGCTGATAACTGCGACTGTGGCCGTGGTGACGGTCTTTGTGACATAGACTGATATTCACCATCTTGGTAATATCTGAATCTTCTGGCGAACTCGTTAAATTTGAAATTTGTTTCCTGCTTTTTATGAAGGGTTTTATGAATTCTAATTCTTTTTCAAATTTTAATGGGCGTCCTACTGTTCTAGCTGACCCACTTCTACTCTCTCTTAATGAAATGCCCTTTCTATAACTATCTCGTAATTTCTTCCAAGTCTTTTGGCAATCCTCCACTGAACATGGCAGTAATAAAATTATTAATATAACAATCTTGTTGTTTTTATGGTTTTTAATTTTTTGTGATGGAACATAATAATCTAGATATTAATATATACACATGGACAGAAGTAGACAAACTACCGGGGCTGTTACTCTTGATTTGTGAGTATGTGTAACTATAACTGGTGATAATAATTATACATATTTTGTTTCAGATTTTTAACTACTGCTATCAGTTTCAAAGCGCTAGCTCACGAGTATCGAATGGGAAGTCAGTGTTGCCGTTTAGGAAAAAATCAAATCTCTATAGGTTTAAACAAGCAAAAATTTCGTCATCTATTGCGTCATTTTCGACTTGGACAACTTCTAATGGCGCTGAAGCAGCAGAAGTTGATGGTTCCACTGTAGAAGTACTTGGTTTTTTAATAGTTTTAGTGATTTTGGTCAGGACATCATCTGGCAAGACATAGCTATGGCAATTTCGTTTTAAAATCTTTAACTGATTCCTTATAAGAAGTATGGAGTTTAAAGTGGTTGAAGCCAGCCTGTTCCTCAGTTTGTTCTTTATAATATTCATTTGACTGAACATTCGTTCCACTTCTGCGTTTGAATGTGGTAACGACAGAACTGTGATGGCTAAGTCTGCTATGTCTTTGTAGGGTAGACCGGGGACAAAAGTAACACTTTTTGTTAAATGACCTATAACACAAAATCTACTCGCTTTATCCACAGTTTGGATCATTTGGTAGTAGGTTAATTTCATTGTCTTTAAGCTTTTACTTTTGAATTACACTTAAATTGCATTTATCGTACAGAAAATCTAGTTTGAATTCGAGGGGTCTCACTGCTACTATTGACCCCTAGTATGGGTCAATTGTAACAACATTTTAAAAGACAATAAAAGACAGAGTTGGTTAATATTACCACTTTTATTTACTTATATGTGTAGTTTAATCATTTATTTATCAGTCTCAATTATAAGGAACCTATGTTTTCATAAACTTGTTAAATAATCAACATGAAAGTTTAACAAAATTAAAATAGATTGTTCGTAGCTTTAAACAAAATAATAATTAACTTTAAGTAAACACAGGAACGCTTTGGGCCAAAAACAACTTCTGAGGATTAATATTAGTTGAATAACGACAGTAAAACGTATAAAAACACTATTTTTCTTTTTTGTATGAAGTTACAATTGCCCCTGTTACAACCGTCCCTGAATTAAAAAAATACTAAATCGAAAATGGACTTATGACGAACATGATTTGCTCATTAAGCAAACGGATCACTCTCAAAAAATATGCACCATCAGGAGAATGAAAGTCGAAAATTTGATTTTACAAAAGCGTTTAATAAAGAGGAAACACAAAATTTATATAGACTCTGATTCACAATTTTGGCAAACATAATGAATTATGACGCACGTTTGCCCATTCAATCAACACGCCTTCACTACAACAATAGTTTAACATAATGGGTCAAAAAGCGTTTAATACAGAGAAAACACAAAAAAATGACGAAAAAAAATTAAAAAACTATTCCGAATCAGATTCACAATTGTGGCAAACATAATTAGTCTCTTGTGGTGTACATGCTTCGTGAGCCCATGAATTGCATTGAACGCATTTTATCCATACCTCATTTGGCCGACTTTGGCTATAAGGTTCTACACAAACAACACAAAAATACTCTTCTTCACTGTCTTCATCGCTATATTCATCAACACGTTTAGATGTCTTTTTTGAGATCTTTTTTGCTTTTCCCTTACTTTTTCCTTTTTTCACGTTACTAATATTCTTTTTGATTCTTTTAGCATCCTTCTTTCTTTGGGCTTCTTCCGCTTCTTTCCTTATTTGTTCTTTTTCTGGAGTATCCGTATATATTGCTGTTTTTCTCCTCTTTCTTCCTTGAGTACTTAATTTGCGTGGGGGTGCTTTTGGAAGCGGGCGTACAGATTCTAGGGAGAAAGAAGTTAAATCAATTGTTTTAGAGGTAGATGGCAGTGGCTCGTCTGTAGAAGATATACGCTGACGTTTATTTGTTATAGTTTTCTTTATTGGAGTCTTGAAACCAGTTAGGGTAGTTTTAGATAATATTTCGGGTGAAACTGCTCGTGATTTGGCTGGTGATGAATGTTGAGAAGTATTCGTGGTGTCTTGAAGAGGATCTCTTTCAGCTGGTACTCTAGAAATAAGTTCCGGAGATCCGGATTTAGATAAGACTTCGGGTAAAACTGCTAGTGATTTGGCTGGTGATGATTGTCGAGAAGTATTCGTGGTGTCTTGAAGAGGATCTTTTTCAGCTGGTACTCTAGGAATGAGTTCCGGAGATCCGGATTTAGATAAGACTTCGGGTGAAACTGCTCGTGATTTGGCTGGTGATGATTGTCGAGAAGTATTCGTGGTGTCTTGAAGAGGATCTTTTTCAGCTGGAACTCTAGGAATGAGTTCCTGAGATCCGGACTTAGATAAGATTTCGGATGAAACTGCTCGTGATTTGGCTGGTGATATATGTCGAGAAGTATTCGTGGTATCTTGAAGAGGATCTCTTTCAGCTGGTACTCTAGGAATGAGTTCCGGAGAAAATTCTCGTACGGTGGGTTCAGGTTCAAAGTTTTCAGGTAGTTCATCCATCAATAATGGATCCTCAGGTAAAGCTTCGTCTTCACAAAAAGTTTCACTCGTCGGGGTCAGGGTAGCTGATTCTCGTCTGGGAATCGGCTCTTCTTGACCTTCTTGTGCAGTCAAAAGCGATGAGTTTGCGGGTACAGAACTTGACTCCCCTGTTTCTTGTACACCGCCTGACTCAGGCATCGGACGGTCTGTTACGTATGAAGGGCCAAAATCAGTGTCGTCGAAAATTTCACGGTTATAAGGATATATTCCAGCGCGTCTAAATCCTCCTTGTATATTAATGGGTGTAAACGCTCTTGGGAAAGATTCGGCGACAATCGATGGAATATTATAAATTGTCATAGTCTGTCCCGGATGGTTTCTCATCCATGCGTCACAAGCTGAATTTACGTGTTTTTTTTAGAGAGCCATGCACAGAAACATCAAGGGGCTGAAGTTTATGGGAGCAATGTGGCGGAAACGACAGAACTATTATGCCATTTGCTTTGCAATAGTCTAAAGCTGAAATTGTTATGTGTGACGGGTGATTGTCAAGGAGTAACAGCACTTTATTTTCAAGAGACGCTCTTGTGTGACGTTGGAAATGTTCCAGGAATTTCATGAACTGTACTGCTTCCATCCATCCTGATGAATTACCTGTTCCTACACAGCCTGGAGGACCATCTCTCACAAAGTGATCTTGATACCTCTGTCGGGGAAAAACAAACATTGGGGGAAGAGCATTTCCCAATGCGTTTGCTGCCATGGCCACAGTAACAAGCGTCCCTCGTTCCGCAGATGTAAGTGCGCCTACTTGTCGTGTCCCCTTTCTGGTAACAATCCGATTGGGCTTTTGGACAGTCGTGATCCCAGTTTCGTCCATATTATATATGTCTTTTGCTTCAAAATTGTAACGTTCCATTACTTGTTGCAGATTATTGAAAAAGGCTCCTACATTCGTTCTATTAAAACTTGTAGCCCGAGCGAGGCTTGTTGCTTCAGCGCATCGTATGGAAAGTTCTGAATTCCTTTTAATAAAGGCGGAAAACCAATCAGCACCCGCCATTTCATCTCGGTCCCATGTTTCAGGTCTGTTTAATCCGTATTTACATGCTGTGTCAAAAGCTAACCGACGGACTTCTTTTGGTGATAAGCCGAAATAAATATTGGCAGTTTTCACTAAATATTTGGAAATTTCCTTTTCTTACTCAGTTGTGAAAACTTTTGTTGCTGGATTATAGCCCATGGATGGAACCCCGTCAGGATTGTTTTGTTTTTTTCTTTTATATCTCATTAATGAGACGTGGCATAAGTCAAACATTTTAGCAGCCGCTCGAATAGTTCGCCCTTTTAATATTTCTTTGTATGCTTCTTCATAAAGTAAAATGTCTTTTGAGCCACGATCAGTCGTTTTTACTCGTTTTCGAGGCATCTGGTAAACAAAACATTAAATTAGAGTACATTTTACCTAATATAATAATTATTAAATTCTATTATATACAACTAAGGAGAATATGTAAGACAAAATAATAATAAAAATATGTGTGTGTGTGTGTGTGTGTCTGTGAATATGTGTGATATATATACATATTTATATAGGTACAGGATTATTTTTTTACCACCTCTGACAATTTAAGGAGTGTATGTCTGTGTCCTTCAAACTTAACAACTTTTCCTAAGACTATATATAATATATATATATATAAATATCATTATATATCTATATATATCTAGTGTAGTATATATATATATATCCTTACATATCCTTTATTGCATAAAAATTACATAAAAAACATATATATCGGTAGTAAGCAAAGGCGAGATCTCTATAAAGAGATCTCTNCCTTACATATCCTTTATTGCATAAAATTACATAAAAAACATATATATCGGTAGTAAGCAAAGGCGAGATCTCTATAAAGAGATCTCTTCCAGCCAACCTATCTGTATATATATATATATATATACAAATATTCCAAGACCTAATAACCGAGCGAGGTTCAACTTCATTTTAATTATTGGCACGTTCATAATTTTTAATTTGAATAAATAAATAAAAAAATATCCCTGGACAATTCACACAGCGCCATCTAGCCCTAAACTAAGCAAAGCTTGTGCTATAGGTACCAAACAGCTAATATACTACTTAAATACTTTTTTTTTGTAAATACATACATAAAAAAGAAAGAAAAGAAAAGATTTTTCTTCCAATAATTGCCTAACTAATTTCTTAGTACATTCAATTGTTTTTGTTTTAGTCCAAAATTTGAAAAAATATGAAATTAATACGTGTTGGGTCAATTGTAGCACGGGGTTGATTGTACCGTTACAATTGACCCCTTCCCTGCTGTTACAATTGCCCTCAAGTAGTACATTATATATATATAGAGTAAAAAACTTACTTTTGGTGGTGGAAAATCAAAAATTCCTTCTGAGCACGTCCGTTTCACAGCGAGCGCGTCGCCGACTGGTGAGCAGGTCTAGACACGTTAGACGCGTGATCTGGCGGACGCACACATTTAAGCGTTGTATATGTGTGGAAATATCGCCGATGTTACTATTGCCCCTTGTTACTTTTGTCCCCGGTCTACCCTACGTATTAAAACCCGCAGCGTCCTTGTATTTTAATACATGAGCCCAAAATTTTACAGTATTTGTAGTCATAATGTCCAATTTTACAAAGTTAATACTGTGCCATTGTTTTAAAATGTTTTCAATTTTGTCCTCCTCAAAACCTAATTCCACAGCGAGTTCAGCGATTGAGTTATCTTTTAACTGTTTTAAAGTATTTTCTACAGATAATTGTGTCATTTTTTGTAAGGCCATGTAATTGCTGGGTAAGCGGTTTTGAATTTCTTTTGCCAAGCGCACGGTAAAATCAATACAACTTTTTCTGACTGTTGCAACTGTTTGGGATGGTAAATTGGCTTTAGCAACGTGGGACTCAAACATGTATCCGAGATGAGGTACTGGGCTTAGGTGGTTATCAATTTGAATGGTCAAATAATCTTTTTCAGTTGTTGCGGAGTTCGGTATCAATATCCTGTTACAGACTGATCGCAATAAATTCATCAATGAGAATAATAATTTGACAGGATCTGTGTTCTCTCCTTCGAAGATCTTGATTCCCATTTGCACATCATTAAGACCAATTTTCAGGTATATGAAATGTAAACGATTAGCTTCGTCTCTGTACATTCCACTCAATAAATCTGCAGTGTGGCATTTATCTTTAGTGAGTGAAAAATGTAACTTAAGCTCTTCCCACTGTGTCAAAATTCTGGCAACAGTTGGCTCTATAGACAGCCAGCGAGTATCACAAACTTTAAGAATTTTAAGAGGTTCGTCGCCGCAGTTAATGAGGCTGTATAGCTCCTTGTACTCATGCTGGCGCTTTGATGAGATTGAAAACCACTTATAGGTTTCTCTTATCATAAATTCAATATGTTGTGGAATGGAGTGCTGAGACGCGTGACTAACGGATAATTGTAGGGAATGACAGATACATCTTATTAGGATTAAATTGGGTAGATTGTACTGCCTCTTAAGTATTTCGTATACGCTGTTGTGACACCCTGTCATTACTGCAGCGTTATTAGTCCCAATTCCAACCAAATTTTGGAGCGATAAATTGTGTGATTGTACACAATTTACTAATGATGAGACAAGGCCATCAGCATCAGCTTGTTCTACAGGCTCCAGCGACAGAAAAGCAGATACAACAGAATTTTGTGTCACACTGAAATATCTCACAATTACGCCCATGAATTTGGTAACACTAACGTCTGTAGATTCATCCAAAATAAGGCTATATTTTTGGCTGCCAATATCTTTGACAAGGTTTTCTCTGAAATGTGGTGCTAGAACCTGGTTGATAATCTGAGTGCACTTCGTTCTATGTATTTTTATGTCAGCACATTTTGAATCTGCGAACACATCATTGCACAATTCTGATAGATGGTCTATTTGACAAATTGCACTGTGTTCCGTTATATATAAGGCAAGCTTACCTTCGGCTTTTTGGGTACACCTTTTCACTTTAGGAGCTGGAGTAAAACATATTTGCTGATTTTTTGAAATCGTTTCACATTTTTGTTTGTGTTTTTTTGTATCGGCGTGTTTCTTTAAGTCATTTAATTTTGCGAATATTTCACTGTGACAAAACGAGCAAAAGGCTTTAGTGGGATCAGTCATAACAGGTTTTAACCACATTTTAAACTCGTCTTGTTGTTCCCATTCTGGTCTATACCTTTGAGCATAAGACTTCTTTTTTAAAGGAATTTCCATTTCCACAATTATTAGATTTTGTTAAAAATTACGACAATTAAACAAATACACTATTCACACTTTGACAAACAGGTTTGTTCTGCGAAAACATAACATAGAAACGGGTTATTCCTTCCTTTCTCTAACGGTGGTGATAAATGAATGAAATGAAAAAGAAAGAAACAGTGATATCTGATGCATCGTTTGATAGAGTGAGAGGCACCAAACCGATTGAACTTCAAGATCGAACGTCATTCTGGTAGGGGATTTCCCGAAAAACCAATAGCAATATTTGTAGTGTTGCTAGTAACTACATTTAAATTTGAACTAAAATGTGTCTGTGTTTACAATTTCGAAAAAATTGCTTCTTCTAATTTCACTACACTACTGGGGGTTGGTAGTCAATTTTGCACACAAAAAGTCGCTAAAAGTGGCTAAATTTATTTTAGTCGCTAGATCGAAAAAAAAAGTCGCTAACCACATCAATTGTTCTTCTAATTGTTCACAAAACTTGCTCCGCGATATGGAAGTGTTTATGGCCGCGTGTTATGCCTAAACCGACAGCTGAGCTATGGACCAAAGTAGCAAAAGAATTTGAAA
>NDFZ01002326.1:0-10370 GCA_002192655.3 Mamestra configurata
TTTTTTAAGGAGAGTTAACATTTACATCGCAGTTGGAACTATCAAAAACATCTCTAAAAATGCGGCTTGAATTTAAACGCATGTAAGCCTTTTCAACAATAAATCAAATAATGATTTAATTACGGGAAGTAGAAGAAAGTTTTTTTTTTTTTTTTAATGAGGACGAGAATTTAAGGAGGTTTTACATTTAAATTTATTAAATGAAAAACCTCCTTAAATTCTCGTTCGCGCGTATAAAGTTGAAAGTTATTGAAATTTTTTTTGGTATTTTTTCCAATAACTTTCAACTTTAAACATGTAAGTATTATGTACACAGAGTACATAATACTTACATGTTTAAAGTTGAAAGTAATAAAACAAAAAGTAGTACTAAAACAAAGTTATTGTGATTAAAATCTGTGAACTGTAACAAATACTTGGTGCCTAAATATTTGATCAAATCAGTCAGAATTTATAAACATTTATGTGGATCGTAGAACATTTGACGTTACTTACATTTTGATTATTCCCAAGCCTTTGAAATCTAGGATAAATTAAGTAGGTATTATAAAATGAGCCTAATAAATTATGTATTCCGTTAGTCGTCTCAACAGATACTCATGATCAGATAACAACTTAAGTTTATGAAGGAATATGATAATATTTTGCTTTAATACATATTAAATCAAAGGTTCATGTTAGGTACTGTCTAGTTTCTTATGCTTCTGAATTTCTGTTATGTAATTAAACCTAATTACTTCGTAAATTAATTTTATCCATGAGTATATTTTGGCAGAATCAAATGTATAGGTTTTATGGTAACCCAAATACACATAATGTTCCTTGACGGATATTGAATTTCTTAATTATTTTTTTTATAATTGTTAGACTTAGGAAAGAAATATTGTAATGGGGCCCGTTGCTCCGCTCTCCCCAGACGGGAGTTATTCATGAGGATTTCACCACAAAAAAAGATTTTATTCATTTCAAGCTCCAAATGAGTTTTTAGAACAATACTCAGTCACACTGGTCAATATTCTTTAAGACAAATCGAATCTAAAAATGGTTTCTTTCCAAACCCTGACTTACAACATACACGGAAAAATATTTTCGTCTACATGACAAATACCTACGGGTATTTACTTCCCAATTTAGTATTTGTATTCCGACCGAGCACTACCTACGAATAAGGCACAATAAACATACAGAATTTTAGAAATATGTGAATGTATTCGAAGGAGGAAAACGCGACTGATCCTTATTCGATTCTTCCCTCACATGTGATACAAATGGTAAATAATACCAAGTTGGATATGGGGAAATATCGAATATTATATTAATTTCGTATTAGATATTATATAATATTGCTGAAACTCCAATTAGCTGATTGAAGCAAATACTGTTACTTTCGAAATAATTATATTTATTTATTTATTATATACTTTATTGTACACCTCATAATAAGAACAGGACAATCAAACATAAAATAAGTGTACAATGGGCGGTCTCTCACAAGGCAATCTCTCCAGACAACCTTTGGATGGATTGAACAAAGGGAGATAGATTTAGGGCTGTCAGTGTACAAAAGTTTTAAACAATACTAATCTATACTAATATTATAAAGCTGAAGAGTTTGTTTGTTTGTTTGTTTGTTTGTTTGAACGCGCTAATCTCTGGAATTACTGGTCCGATTTGAATGATTCTTTCAGTGTTGGGTAGTCCATTTATCGAGGAAGGCTATAGGCTATNGGTGTATTGGTGTACTAACCTTGCAAAACATGTACTCTTGTAGTCGCCTTCATCTGTACAGGCGACACCAGAGCACAGGTGTAGTTTCCAGCATCCTCCACTTTCAGTCGCGCCACCTGCACAAAGATACATCTTTATGTCCGAGGAATCGAGCTTGGAAGTGTCGATTATATTTTAGTAGTTGGAAACTTGAATTAGGTTTTTTGTTTATATTTTTCTTAAGTGCTTACTTAGTTAAAAAACAGTTACAGGATAATTTACATAATTATGTATCCTTCCATTGGAAACAAAACAAAATTCTCGGTTTTTTAAGGAGAGTTAACATTTACATCGCAGTTGGAACTATCAAAAACATCTCTAAAAATGCGGCTTGAATTTAAACGCATGTAAGCCTTTTCAACAATAAATCAAATAATGATTTAATTACGGGAAGTAGAAGAAAGTTTTTTTTTTTTTTTTAATGAGGACGAGAATTTAAGGAGGTTTTACATTTAAATTTATTAAATGAAAAACCTCCTTAAATTCTCGTTCGCGCGTATAAAGTTGAAAGTTATTGAAATTTTTTTTGGTATTTTTTCCAATAACTTTCAACTTTAAACATGTAAGTATTATGTACACAGAGTACATAATACTTACATGTTTAAAGTTGAAAGTAATAAAACAAAAAGTAGTACTAAAACAAAGTTATTGTGATTAAAATCTGTGAACTGTAACAAATACTTGGTGCCTAAATATTTGATCAAATCAGTCAGAATTTATAAACATTTATGTGGATCGTAGAACATTTGACGTTACTTACATTTTGATTATTCCCAAGCCTTTGAAATCTAGGATAAATTAAGTAGGTATTATAAAATGAGCCTAATAAATTATGTATTCCGTTAGTCGTCTCAACAGATACTCATGATCAGATAACAACTTAAGTTTATGAAGGAATATGATAATATTTTGCTTTAATACATATTAAATCAAAGGTTCATGTTAGGTACTGTCTAGTTTCTTATGCTTCTGAATTTCTGTTATGTAATTAAACCTAATTACTTCGTAAATTAATTTTATCCATGAGTATATTTTGGCAGAATCAAATGTATAGGTTTTATGGTAACCCAAATACACATAATGTTCCTTGACGGATATTGAATTTCTTAATTATTTTTTTTATAATTGTTAGACTTAGGAAAGAAATATTGTAATGGGGCCCGTTGCTCCGCTCTCCCCAGACGGGAGTTATTCATGAGGATTTCACCACAAAAAAAGATTTTATTCATTTCAAGCTCCAAATGAGTTTTTAGAACAATACTCAGTCACACTGGTCAATATTCTTTAAGACAAATCGAATCTAAAAATGGTTTCTTTCCAAACCCTGACTTACAACATACACGGAAAAATATTTTCGTCTACATGACAAATACCTACGGGTATTTACTTCCCAATTTAGTATTTGTATTCCGACCGAGCACTACCTACGAATAAGGCACAATAAACATACAGAATTTTAGAAATATGTGAATGTATTCGAAGGAGGAAAACGCGGCTGATCCTTATTCGATTCTTCCCTCACATGTGATACAAATGGTAAATAATACCAAGTTGGATATGGGGAAATATCGAATATTATATTAATTTCGTATTAGATATTATATAATATTGCTGAAACTCCAATTAGCTGATTGAAGCAAATACTGTTACTTTCGAAATAATTATATTTATTTATTTATTATATACTTTATTGTACACCTCATAATAAGAACAGGACAATCAAACATAAAATAAGTGTACAATGGGCGGTCTCTCACAAGGCAATCTCTCCCAGACAACCTTTGGATGGATTGAACGAAGGGAGATAGATTTAGGGCTGTCAGTGTACAAAAGTTTTAAACAATACTAATTAGATATAATAATATAAAGTACATAAATACAATACCAATTTATATACTAATAAATATCAAATATATAATTGAGACAGGAGCCTATATCCTATTGTTTGGTATTTAGTAACTTGCATACGGATAAACGGGACATAATTTAATTTTGTAATATACAGTCGCAAAAAAAAATGACACATTAGTAACCCACTCGCGTTTACCAACAATTAAAGGACAATTTGCATAAAACAGACCGTGGCAATAAGCCAAGATAACACTGACAGAGAAAAATAAGTAAAATGAACAATCTCATAGATAAGCAAGTATTAAAAAATTAACGCTTTTAATAAAACACGGCCTAATAGGCAAATATCTTAAGGTCCTGCCATTACGTTTTATCTTAACAGTTTTTTTTAAGATTGCATTTTTGTATCACCACTCAGGCCGTAAGTAAAGGCGAATATTTAAGTCTCACTTACACTTTAGCCCGCAAATATATTGCGGCAATTTAGACCAAACGGGGAGGTAGAATTACTGGGCCTTGAGGGTGTAGTTGCAGGTTGGGGTGGCAATGATGGCTGTGTGGATTTAGGAAAATTAATAGTCTAGTTAAGTAGCCTTGCCAGCCTTTTAAACGGAGCAAACTTTGGCAACGGACCCGAAAAATGCAAGGAGCAGAGCAGGCACTCATGATGAATGAGCATAGATTCAAGCGATGGGTTTTTACTTGACTGAAAGTGGTTTTAATGATAATAGTATTCACCTTCAAATAAAGCAAGCCTGTTGCACTTGCCGTTTTAAGATTATTATAAAATAGAATCAGAGGTCGCACAAGATGGCTTATTTCCCTCCGGCAGTGGTCGGGACGATCGAGTTTTGTGCGTTTTGTTGCTCATGCTAGCAAGACAAGACTAGGCAAGACGACCTGAGCCCATTATTAGATATTTAGTGTGTGTACCCTTTTTTAAGGTTCCGTAGTCAACAAGGAACCCTTTTAGTTTCGCCATGTCTGTCTGTATGTCTGTCAATCCGTCCGCGGTTTAGCTCAGATTTTTGGTAGTTAATCACGCCGACAAAGTGGTAAAATAAATCTTAAAAAACGTTTTTTTTTGGGGATGATATTTTTGTCATCTATCCCTTGGTGTGGGGTGTTGTTGGATAGGTCTTTTAAAAATATTGAGGGTTTGTGGTCCATGTGTATCTATAGTATTAAGTAGTTAATAAGTACTTGGATATCACAAAACTGTATCCACGAGAACACTGCCGAAAAACTGTACTTTTGCCGAGAGTTTGGCAGAAGTTATATTTTTTCCATGTAACTTTTTTGAAGAACATAACCTTGGCCAACACTTTAAAGTTGATAAGGTGAGTTTATAAAGCGCGTGAGATTGTAAATTCTTTCTATTGGATAAAATAGTGATAAAACGTAAAATTTCCACCTACGTTTTTTGGGCATATTTTGAAAAATATATATTATAATATTCCAAAACAGCGGGCCTGTAATCGATTATCTCCTTTGCATGGGATATTGCATTGGATATGCGAGTTCACGATATCGACAGGTTATTATCTTGTCAAGATTTATTACCAACTAAACTAAAACGGTGGTAACAATCATTCGATGACACTGTCAACGTCACAATTAAAAAGCATAGTTTCTAATTTTCATAAACTAAACTTTAAATAAAAAAGCCTCGACGACCATCTGTCGATGCGCCGTTGATACAGAAGGCAGTACTCCTCGATACGGCTTCCATTGTTATGAGGTTCCTGTCTCTGGAGCTTCACTCGTAACACCTAAACCCTGTTCCAGACACCAGTAGAATACTTTTTTATTTTAATGCACATTTTTTTGTTTTTTTTTTAAATGCTTAATAAACTATAAAATAATATGTATTTAAAAAGTGATTAATCGAGTACAATATTTTTAATAACTTTGATTAAATTAAAAGAAGTATCTAATTCCACTAACGCTACTACTGCGTCCCCACCCCGCCGTACCACTTAACTCATGGCTATCATACGGTAAATATCATACGCTCTGTTATCTCCTTGACTATAAACGTTTACAGACATAATTACAGCATCCCCGTGAGGGACAGCCCACTAAGTAACCCTCATTTGGTCCGTTAAACACATTTTTTTTCTAACCTCCCCAGAATTTAGGAAAAACAGTTGATGAAATGTAAATAAGCAATGAGATTTTTAACAAGATATACTTTGCCCCTCGGCTTTTCGTAAATGGAAAATGGGCACGTCGAATTAACTAAGTTATTTTTATACTGGTTTGGAATAGGTAATAAGATCTTTTCTCGAGGGTGTCGCACGAGGTAACTCAGTTGTTTTTTATGTGGCTTTCTGTTGTACACTGCTTAATGTAGGCATTAATAATACATTTTGGCTTCTTTCTGTAAAAACTGCCTTATGAATATAATGCTAGCAGGCATACAGTTTAGTACTCGTATTCGATTAAATCGACTCCATCGTTGTTTCTGGATTTCTTATCCAATACTGGCTTTTGCCTGCTATATCGTACGCGCATATTCCATATTTTCTTTGCCGTAGTAATTTCAGGACGAACTATACACCCGAACCTTCCTCATGAATAACAACCATTGAAAATCAACCATTGGTGAAAACCGCATGAAAATCCGTTAAGTAGTTTTCGAGTTTTTCGCAAACAGACAAATAGACGCGGCGGGGGACCATGTTTTATAATATGACGTGATAATAAGCTTATAAAACAGCTTGTTAAGATAATGCAGGATGATAAAGAATTTCGGCAAAAAAAATTAAAAGCACCCATTCTCAATTCTAAGCAAGTCTCAATGGTTTTTCGATATTTTATTTATACCATGTTGCGAGAAAAGCCTATAAAGTCTCGTTTAGCAGGGAAACAATGTTCCCTGAAACACAATAAACTGGAGATTTTCTTACGGGTGCTCTGAAAGGAGGTCGAGGTCAAAAAACGCTTTACTTTAGGCGTAACTTGAATGCGGAGTCGGCTACAGGTAAGACCTAGGATGGTCGTAAGGTTAGATGTGAGAATTTAAAAGGCTTCAAGGGAGAAATTGGGAACGTTTTCAAACTGCCTATTATTCAAAACGTTCAGAATAATATTGCCATAGAGGTAGTAACAGGTCTGTCTGGAAACACTTATATTTTAAGATAAGGTAAAAAAATAATTGGAAGAGAACATTATAATACGTAACCGTATTTTCTGTCAAGACCTACGAACTGCCCAGAACCTTTTTAGTTGTAATTATTATGGAGATAGGAAAATTTTGTTATCTCATATAATTTTGCAGCCATTTTTATCGACATAAACGACTCAAAATGACACAGATGATTGAACTTAAATTTTGGTAATAAGATTAGCGAATCCGCTCCTTTGGAATAAGTAGTTTTTTGTACTTTTTTTTTGCACCCTTCTCCACTTTTGGAACTTGAAAACAACTTAAACTTTCTGACTATCTCACCAACTTCTTGATAGTCCAAAAGTGCTTGTAAATGTTTAGTTCAAATTAATGCTTTCAGTTTGAATTTAATGAGGGTAATGATAATTGTAAATCCAAGTTACCTGCAAATGGCTCGTCAAAGTCAACTGATCTGTTTCGATGAGCACTCCTCCTCGGATCTCATCCAGGGACACGGTGCTGTTCCCTCGAAACCAATGCATCTCAGGAACTGCTTCACCGGGATGTAGGTGAAGTATGGCACATTTGAGAGATAACGTCTCTCCAGTTTCTAGAAATGCTTCTTTACTCATTTTTATTGAAGGCGCTGTGGACAAAGATTCTGACGGTAATACTAGATTTTAGTTGCGCGAACTTATAAATTAACACAATGTTCGGAGGTGCCTATCACGTATTATCACCGACATTGTCCAAGCGTGAGAGAAAGATGACCTATGTCTGAAGAAATAAGTATGGCATTATACATCATATTACGGTCTGTACTCTCAGTATACATTTTCTCGGTACGAGTAACTTATTTGAATATTCTAAGTGTACCAAATTCAAAACACCAAATAAATAAGCCTACGATAAGCACCGGAAACTTGGTAGTCATAATTTTAAAATAGCCAGACAAGATGGTCATAAAAAGTTATGTCGATACCGACCTTGCAATAAACAGTAAACAGTTTTACAGCAATCGAGTAATAAATATAGAGCCTTTTTTATTTTTTTGACGGGCCAGGGTGTCTAGGCAAGAGTCGATAATTTTGAGTGGTCCATCGTCGACTATATCATAACTTTATCATTAGTGGCTCTAGTTAAGTCACATATTATCAACAGTAGCGTCGCGATGGCGATTGACAAAAAGTAATATATTAATGCAAATGACTTCTTCCACTCTGGGTGGAGCGGAAGGGCGTTCCAGGGCCGCGGTGACTCTTCCCAGGCCCGCGCAAACCCTCGCAGGCCCTAGCGAGCCCCGTCTTCTATGCTGACATCTCTTTGAGGCGCGCGTGAAACACAACGTGCCATCGACCCGGGCCTGGTGGTGATCGGACAGCGAGCCACTCAACGCTCGCCGTCCGTAGGCCCGCGCCTACGGTGGCCGGGGATCGCCTTGCGACTCCCGACGCCCTGGGCGTCTTCTCCTGTAGCGGCGGTTGGGGCGAAGGCCTTGCCTTTCCCTCGCGCGGCCCGCCTTCTCCTTCGCTAGCATTAATCTCTTACACTTGGCTTTTCGTCAATCACCATCGTTGATACAGTGACACTATGTCTAGAGCCTCAGGTGAGGTGGCTGTCAAATGAAAGACAATCAGAAAAAAAGGTGCCTGTAACTTACGATGCACAGTCAATTTGTATCGCCTCAGCATTGGAGGATGTGTGGACACATGGCAGCAGTAAACACCAGAGTCTTGGACCTTGGCGTCTGCTAATGCTAGTTTCCAGTTTTCACCAGCTAAGTCTACCCTGTACCTGCAAGAGAAAGACATGTGAAACAACTTTAAACAACACAATAAATATCAGATGTTTCTGCTTTATTCTGATTTTTTTGTTCAAACCTTTGTGGTGTCAATATTTATTAGAAACAAACCGCAGACAAACGTACTAATGCTGATATGGTTACTTAATTAAGTGTTGTGTTTGGTTGTTTTTCGTATTTTTAACACCGACTTCCAAAATTAAGGTTATTTTATTCTTTGTAGTGTTTTTTTTTATTTGGAAGTCACTTGTACTTTTTTGTAAAAAGTTTTTTATTTTTCACTTTTTACTGGTACCCCACACCTAACGAAACCACTGGAAAGTAACAGAAAGTCACAGAAATCACAAAACACGCAAATTCGTCTACTTACTTGGATGATATATTTTCTATTTCCTCAAGCTATTAAAACCAAACTACTCAACCGATTTTGATAAAATTTATGGAACCAATCGGAACGTATATCCTTTCACATGAAAAATCATTTTTCAAATCGGTTCATCAATGATGGAGATATGAGGTAACAAACATAAAAAAATACAACCGAATTGAGAACCTCCTTCATTTTTTGAAGTCGGTTAAAAAAGGGATCAAGAGAACAAAAGCTATAATGGGCTTATTTGCTTAATTTTCCCAGTCTTTTGTTTTCTTGCTAAAAGCACGACACTATTTTGAATCCAGAGGCTCTAGACAAGTGACATTCTGTCTGCGGTAGCGTGGCGAAGGCGGTTGCCAAAACGTCAAAAATGTATGGGATTGACAAACGCTGTCGAAATGTCACGTGATCAATCCCTTATATTTTGGCATTTCGACAACCGCCATCGCTAATAATATGGCAGTTTGTCTAGAGCCTCAGATATGTGTATCTTCACTTTTAGTAAATCTACCGCAAAACAATGTTTTTTGCAAAAGGTACTGATACCAACGAGCCATTCCGAAAGCGACCAATATTTTAGCACAAACACACATCCTATTCGGATTGTGGCATGCGTAAATAAGAAGTTATATTTATGGACGAGTCTTCCAATGGAACCGGCGCTAGTATTGTGGATCCGTGAATGGACTTCGGCTTTCAATGCTACTAAATAACTGATAAAGTATATTTGAAGTGAACGAAGAAAATGAATTGGGAAATATTTCTGCTTCATAGTGGAAGATATCAATATATTTTTATTTTGTTATATCTTGATGGGAAAATCATACCCATTCAAATTAATTTATTGAGTAGTATTGATGGAATTCTTTTGTTAATATCTGGTCATTGCTGTGGCTACATATAAGTGATTTTGGTTTTAACGATTTCTTTATATTTTTTAGCATGTCCATAGCCATAGTCCCCAATAAATTACATTAAAATTTTCGTAATAAGACAATCGTCAATGAAGCTGCCCAGCAAATGTGAGGTAGAAATATCTAAGAATTCTATATATTGCAATAAATTCTCGATTTTGCAGGTTTCAGTGCTTTCAGATTTCCAGAACTTTTAGTTTGAATTTATTACCCACCTAAAATCTGTCGTATGAGTATCCAGATCTATTGTTAGAAGCTCCAAATTTTCATCTTCCGATACCCTTATCCAAGAAACCTGTAACAAAATGTTTGAATCATTTTCTGTTTCTTAAAAATTAAAGTATAATTCCAAAGTAAGAAGATTCATTACCGTTTTATCTCTTAAAGCAGTCACTTTACAGTCAAATATAACAGTTGAGCCTGTATCAGCATCGATTATTGTATCTTCTGCAGGGGTTCCTTCAAATGACGGCGGACGAAATCTGGATCAAAAAGAAGATATTTAAATATTAAGTTGAAACGAGGAAAAACAAACATGTGAATTAAAAGGGA
>NDFZ01002327.1:0-12472 GCA_002192655.3 Mamestra configurata
TTATAGCCGAGCGACAAAACTATCGGAACTACACACTCGCTTCTCGCTGCTCGCCAACTCGTATTTAGTTTCTAGCTTTACTTAAAAAAAAGCACCCTTATATTCAGCATTATTTTTATTTTTAAAATCTCACAGTGTACAAATACTTTCCACATTACAAATTTTCTCGGTTTTTGCTTCAGATATCAAGAAAAATGGGGTTGTCGACACGGCACGGGTGCAGAACGTGACAACGTCTGGAATGAAAGTCATAAAATCATTTAACAATGTAGTTACAACGTTTATTCGAGCGTTTAGCTAAGATGTGTGGGTGTAGAGGTGTGTGTAACCGTGCTAAAACCAAAACCTCGGGGTTAAGACAAAGTGGCAATGATCAGGGATCATTATTGACAAAAAGTCCAAACTGAAATGCGCTACCGAAATCTCTCCTGTTTTTTTTATCTTTCGTCTAGCTTTTGCCCGCGTGTATTGGTATAGATAATCGCAATAAACCCTATAGCCATCTCCAGAGTCCCATCTATCTTTGTACCAAAATTCATCAAAATCGGTTCAGTGATTCAGGCGTGGAAGCGATACAAACAAACTCATTCTCGCATTTATAATACTAGGTAGGATAATTTCTCAAAAAAAAACCCTGCATGCAGTCACGATGGCGATTTCTAAAAAAAACCCAAGGAAGCATAATGTCTTTTATTTTTATATTACTGTACCTGTGAAAGTCATAGATTAGAGTATCAATCCTCTCAAAGAATATCCACAGATTTAAATCCAAAGATGTGTAACGACAAGTACTAGCAATACGGAATTGAAGCTTACAACTAAGGATCGTTTACACTGGTCGAGTGAATTTTCAAGTGCGAGTGATCTTTGAATCCCTAAAGCTCTTCTAAACGCAATCTTCTATATGGAATTTAAATCTAAACTGCATCTTGGTTCTCTTTGAGAATTCAGTTTCTGAGAATCCAGCTATGACGGTATTTTACGAAGCAATGTCTTAAATACCCTTCTTCTCCAATCTTTCTGAACACAATGATCTATTCATTGCTACTTGCTTTGCAAAATTNTCTCCAATCTTTCTGAACACAATGATCTATTCATTGCTACTTGCTTTGCAAAATTTAAGCTGCGGAAAATCTTTATTTCAATAAACAAAAGTTATAAAGAAAAACCATTTACTCCTCCAGAAAAGACGCACAAAAATAACAAACTTAATCAGAAACATAACTGATTTTACTTAACTTAAAAACTTTATGTAAAAACTGTAGGTAACTAAACTGTGTTCCTGTTTTAATTTTCCTCGGTGAGGAAATATAATGTGAAAATCAAATGGCTCCAACTATTCACACCTACTGTAATCTACCATCATATATACTCGACTGTTTACTCTACCAAATGTGAACGAGCCTTAAAGGAATCCTGTGTAAGCTAAGCACATAAACGTCAAAGGCCTGTGAACCAAACTCCGTGAAAAATATTGTAGAAATTTTGAAAAACAAGTACTTGTATATACAGCTTTGATACCGCTAATACCTATTACATATTTCAGCTAAGGAGGATGTTATAACAAATAAAATCACGCCTTCTTCCCGAAGGGTTAAGCAGATGTTTTTTTTAGTATTTTAATCTTCCTTTTCCCAACTACGCTAGGTGTGCCAGGTCAAAACAGTTATACAAGGTCCGAATAAAATAGGTTGACATATTATTATAACACAGCGTTCAGTACGTCTAACCAAAGACACCCAAGCGACTATAACGAAAGGGGGTAAACAGCCGCTTTACATCCATCACGGGTTCGAAACAGCGGAATCCGAACAAGGAGACGTGTGACAAGGATGGCTTCATCATGGTGGAGAGGAAAAAGAAGAAGAAGCCAACTTGTCGGAACCAGTGCGGCACCGCGTTGGCAGGACCAATCATGCTGCTGCGTCCAGCAACACCTACGACGCAGCTGTACGTGTCCCGGCTACATCACTCCACGAAGGTTGAGGAGATCGTAGAGTACATGAGAGTGAAGACCAACTGTACTTTGAGGGTCGAGAAGTTGGAGTCGCGTCACAACACAAACTTCAAGTCGTTTGTGGTGCGGGTTCCAACTCATCAGCTCGAGGTATTCCTCAAAGAAGAGTTTTGGCCGAAGGGTGTCGTGTATCGACGTTTCCGCGGCCAGCTGCGCGACACCAGTCAGCGAAACACGCCGTAATATGTATTAGTTTATTATTGTTTAAGATTATTTTGTGTAATATGTCTATGGGCATAAAAAATAGTTATTTTAAAATTATATCAATCGTTTATTATATTAACTAATCGTTATATTAAATAAAATTATAGCTTCCGTTGTTATATATATTACTTACCCACCTAAAATAATACCGGCACACTAGAATAAACACAACCATTATGGGTTGGTACTTGACATGGTCACGTGCGCCTGCACAATTGTAGTATCAGAATTATAAGATAACAAAGACATGGATGTGTTCATGTATTTCGTAACCAAAATTTTTAGTGTATATTCGTCAGCTGATTGTTTTCTTGTAATTCGCGTTTTTCTATATTTTTTTTACCATTGTCCTTATTTTGGTGGTCTGAATCATGTCTTAAAGTTTGTTCATCTATTTTAATGGAATCTAATATAAGTTGTCTGACCTTAAGGCCGAAATACTGACGGGAGGCTAGACCCTTGGTCAGCTTCCTGTTTAAATGTATGCAGCTGAGTAGGTACCAGTATTTTACATGGAGAGACTGCCTATCTGACCTCCAAACCCATTAACTGGGTAATACCGTGTTACCCAGTAACAAGTAAAACGGGGCGACTAAGCGCGAGTCTATTGCTGACCACCGAGCACAAAACCGTCAAAAAAATGTCGTAGCACTTCACCTGACCCGTTAATTGAACATCGATTGTATGACCTTAAACCACAATAATCAAAATTAATTAATGATCTTCTAAATTTAACTTATGAGGTTATCTGTCAGTCTATTCCGTTAAAAAATACTGAAAAAAAATAGATGAAGTGATCGTGAACGACACTGTCATTCCACATGACGCTAAGGATTGACAGTTCACTTCATGCTCACTGTCCACTAAAGTTGACACTGTGAGATGTGTACAGCCGGTCTTGTCTGACAACATCTAACCGTCTAAACTTAGGTGGAGTGAGCATGAAGTGAACTGTCATTCCATATTGTTTGAATGGATTGACAGCTCACTTCATGTTCACTTCATCTAAGCTTACACGGTGAGAGTTTTAATGAATCGCACTGCGGAATAGCACTGTTGTAAAAACATAGCCTATTTATAATACACCTATAGTTTAACGAAAAACATATTTGGAATTAGCTGAGACCGTTCACATTATAATTATAACCCGAATACCCAATTATAACCCAAAGGGTATCGAAAGCTTTTCATGCTTATTTTGGCAGATTCTATTTAATTTCACTTCGCAAATATTTGTGTTGCCTATTTATACTTGGTTTGCAAAACTGAGTATTTGTATTGTACCCACGTTATTGGTATTGGTGACTGTTTGTGTGTTAATAGAATGCAAGGTCGACGTGCGACCTACTGTTTCTGATACTGATTTCGTGATTAGGAAAGAAAGAAAAAATCATTTATTTGACGACAGTGCAGAGTGAAGATGCACACGTAAAATAAAGAAATATAACAATTTAGGCATGCTTTATTGTTCAATTTCAACTAAACAAAACTTATTGTAATTAAATATGTAGTTCTGAAAATTGAGCTTGATTGAATTGAATTGAGTTGGATGACGATTTTCTTTGGAACAGACAACAAAACATCAACACATTCGATTTGAGTTAGTCTTGTGGTCTTGATCAAATAACACATTGAATTATTAAAAATTATATAATATCTACTTTAACAGTAGGTATGACTTTCCCCTATACCGTCACATATGAACTAATAAAAGATCTGACGTCAAACAAATCCTACATCGTGCAATCAAAGTTCTCCGCGCGATTTGATCACTTACAGCCAGACAACAATCATCGGGCAGTCGCCCACCCTCGACACCCGTCTGCTCGGAAGGCTCTAACTTTTCAACAGAGGTTCTGAAACATTCTCTATACCAGTGTTCCGCAAACTTTTTGTGTTCAAAGTACATCTAGGAAATCGGAAAATGTTGGAGGTACACCATAAATGAAAAATCTATTTTTACATAATATTAACCAACAAAACAATATTCATTAATAAATCAACATACCAATATTTATTATTAATCAACAAACCTAAACTTTATGTTGCAGAAAAAGTATTTAATGCGAAACATGAGCTTGTTTATTAAGTATAGGCCAAATTTGGAGTCATCGTTAACAGGGCTGCTCTCAGCTCTTCGTCGATCGTCCTGAGGCGTTCCGTTTTTTGGTTTTTAGTGTGGTAAGAATTGAAAATCCTAATTCACATAAATTTATGTGAATTTTCAACAAATGGCAAAAGTATTGAAATAGCTTGCTTAGAAAACTGAGGATATTATTTTTTTACTTTAAATCAATATAAATAATATTTTATCAATAACAGTTTCTGTGGCTGTTTAAGTAGGTATTTTTGGTCCATCTATCTCTTTAACTAAGAAAACCTAATTTTCCGAGGCACACCAACTAATGAATGACCCCTGCTCTATACCACCACCCTTCAAAGTTCCAAACTCATGTGTAGAAATCATTTCTCATGCTCACAAAAGTCTTGAGCTATCGAACTTTCCAAGACGTCACTACTGCTTTCTGAAGATTATGATAGACAGCCTGGGTCTTCGAACTGATTTAATATTCCTATATCGCAGATACGTTCAACAGCATTCACAGTAAATAAAATACCAATTGTCAACATCAAATTCAATTCGATTTTTAGTCGTTTCACTTGGAAAGAATTTCGTCGGCGACTGTCGTAAAATAGCTCGGTACTGTCGCCCCGTCGACCGTTCCCGCGCACTGAAGCTCTGAACCGAATAATTCACGAGAGTTTTCAACAAAACTCCAACTGCAATCCTTCCAGACCTTATCACGGAGACATAAGATCCATTTTAGATTGCACAAATCAATGTTAAGTTAGCAGAAACCGGCTCCGGCAAGCAGCCGCATCGAAAATCCTTTTAAAAAGAATTGAGCGTCCCATCGCTGCAAACCTTTGCACAGATAAAGGTTTATTTAAAAATATATTATATACTATATTAGTTTTAAAATATGTAGCGTAATATTTTCCGCTATATTACAAGCTGCATTTGTTATAGGGGTGGGAAAAACCGTAACTTGACGTTGTTTTTACGGTTATTGCTTACGCGATATTTGATTAAAGAAGAGAGTAGGTAACGGTTATTCACTTTTTCAAGGATTGATGTCACGATGTCTTCATGGGCCCCAAGCAAAGCAGTAGGCATAGTTTAATATTCTGAACAGATTTTATTTATCCGATAAGATCATACGCTCTACAACGCTTCGCACTTGTCGCAATTTATTTGGGGTCGACGCAATATGTCTTCTTTTTATATACTTCTTTATTAGTCACCCACTTTATATGTATATCAGATGGAAAAATCAAAACTTTTGCTAGATACCCATATTGAAGACAGTTCAATGGACCTCCACTCAGTCAGCACGATAACTCAATCACCACGACATCCGAAAAACCCTCGGTTAATAACAAGCTATTGGTCAATTTGATGAGGTGGAGTCGAGTTGGAAGACATGTCTTGGAAGACCAGATGCATGCGCAGAGTTAACTTAGAGTATGATAGTAAAATTAAAACAGCAGTACCTGTGTAGGTATATATTTCAATATTTTTATTTATTTTTCACCTTTAATAATAACTGTAACATCGTCCATCGTCATAGGAGAGGATGCGATGCCAATAAGCTCAGATATTTCTTTCCACGTAGGAGCGTCGATCATCAACACCAAATCAGATTCCATATAGGCGGCTTCCACTGAAAATAATGACAAATTATGTTGTAGTTACTAATTAGCACTGATAAGCAGCGAATTTGAATTTGGAACCTGCTTATCGAAAGCACGTTAACCTATTGGTCCCGTCTGTATTTGTAGATCTTTGATAGTCGTTACTGATCAGAAGCCAGACAGATCTGATACCAGCATTGCCAAAGAGTATTGTGTTACCCAGTATCTGGATTTTGGAGGTCAGACAGACAATCGCTCTATTTCAAATACTGGTATTGTCAGTGTTTTCATTTATTGTCGTATTTATGTCTCCACATTGTATAATAAGCTAAATTTTCATACCGATTGCCGATATGAAAACTGAGCTTATTATTCCTCTACTTCAGCCATTCATATTTAAAAAATTCCTCATCACGACATTTCCTCTCTTATTTTTAAAATCCTTTTTTTGCGAGACATAAAGATCTGAGGGAAATGCAACTGGCTGGATTTCTGCACCGGACCTATTCAAATACCTGGGTTTACAGAATATCCTGCGTTCTCTAAATTCTTTTAACGTAACGTACCTACTACTAGGTTTTACACTGAAAATACTCGAGTGCTCGCTTTTACTTTTTTAGGGTTCCGTAGTTAACAAAGAACCCTTATAGTTTCGCCATGTCCGTCTGTCTGTCCGTCCGCGCTTTAACTCAGAGACGCTTAGCGCTAGAAATTTGAAATTTGATATGAGTTATTTAATCACGCCGACAAAGTGGAAAAATAAAATCTATATTTTTTTTATTTTTTTCCCCCTTTATGTAAAGTGGCGATGATTTTTTTTTACGACTACCCCATGGTGTGGATAGGTCGTTAAAAATATTGAGGGTTTGATAAAACCATTTTTCCACCAAAGGATCTGTTTGCGAAATATTAAGCTTTAAAGTGCTAATTCCCCCCCCCCCCCGCCCGATTGTTTTTCGAGACATGAAAAAATTCATGGTGGTAGCATATATAACGAATTTAAAAGGAAAACTATCACATCTACAAATTAACGAGTAGATAATAGTCGACCAACTTAAAAAATGGAACTGGGTAAGTAAAAAAATCCTAATGATTCCTTAAAAAATTACTTAAAACTACGGCATTTGTAATGTTGCACTTTGTAATGTAATAATAGTTAAGTACATTTTACTATTTTCTGGCATGGTTTAGGAGATTGGTAACTACGGAACCCTGCACTTTGCGTGGTCCGACACGCACTTGGCTGGTTTTATTACATAGGTATACGCTTTAAGAATTCAGGATGGTTAAGATTAACTAAACGGCTCGTTTTGCTTTAAATAAACTTTGCCTCTTCGCAAATATGTTGGGGTTGGCACCCAGTCTGGTTGCTGCTGAATACCAGCATTTCAAATTGAACTCCCAGCAACCTCAACGCCATCACAGTAAATCAAACAGTAATTGAGTACCACAGTATCCTTTCTTGGATAAAAAGTAGCCAAAGACTTGCCCTAGGAAATTCCGGACAGCATATTATTTAATCAAAACCAGTTCTTACTAGTTACACCTCTAATTGAGCTGCAAGCAGTCGATTTGAACGTCAATATAATTAACAGTAATTTAGATAACCAACAAATTAAGAGCAAGGTCAACAAAATATCGTCAACTTCTTGAGTCATATATTCATTAATTATACCTATTATGCTTAGAAAATGTGGGTAACCCGGTTACCTAGACAGGAGAGATAAAACTAAGTCACGAAATGAACATTTAAAAAAATAAACGGAATATGTACCTACAGGAAAATATTCTTTGAAAATATATGTTTTTGTTTGTTCCAAAAAGAGATAAGTCGATACATACCTGTATAATTTACTTCAGGTAGAAATTATGGCTAAGATCCTTATTTTTTTCTAGGTAGGTATTCAAATCACAATATAATTTACCTCTCATTTGGTTGATATTATTGACAATTTTCTTCATTCTATCGAGCTCTTTTTCAATTGCAGCTTTAGCATTATTGAAGAAATCGGGATCCGGCAGATCTTCCGCGGATTTACTTGCAGCTTCCATCTCTAAGAACAATTTCAGAAACCGGTCCAAATATAGAGATCCGTTTCTATTTTGATATCTACTATTCAAACTTATGTATTATTCAGTTAATTTCGGGGGCCTTGTTATCTGTGAATAATTGCCGGGACGAACACGGAATGTTGTCAAAACAAACGCTCCGACAAATAAAAAATTAGTTAGACATTTACAAATTAAAACACGAACCTGTATGTTTATTCTTGTTTTAATAAACACTAACAAAATCAGGAAATATTTTCACAAAATATAAAACTTTATTTGATTTTAACTCGACGCCCTAAAAAGTTTGACAATCGGAAACGCAAACGGAGCGGGAAAATGTACGGAACTTTTTAAAATCAGAATTAGGTCAACGATTGCACGCGATCGTCGACAAACAGCCAGATTATACGAAAGAAAAATAAAAAAAAAGTGAATTTTGATTATGAAATATTAAAAATATAATCGTGCTTTTTATATTTACAGCATCTAAGATTGCAATTGTTTTTATTATTATTTTTTTTTTAAATAGCTAGTGAGAACCATCTGTATAACAAGATAAAATAACATAAACTCAGCCCTTTATATGAAAATTTACTTTAACATATTTACTAAACATAATTATTTTATCAACGTCAGTTAATAATCTCTAAAATGTCGCCAACAAGATAGGGCTTTGTCTAAAACTTTTAGTAATTATTCGTCATTACGGCTCTCAACATAATTTTCTTGACAGACATGTACTTCTTTGCCAGTAAATTATGTTAATTATCTAGTTTATGACGAAATATAACAAGAGATAGATTACATTTACAAAACAAATAATCACGGTAATGCTTTAAATTGTAGGTAAGTATCAGATCATTAAATTAAATATCCTTTTTTTTTAACTCGATCAAACTAGGCAATGACACCAACTCATACATCCTAGTATGTACAAAACTCAACCCTCGAATATAATATGTGAAATGCATCACAATGCATGAAAACGATCAATTNTTAACTCGATCAAACTAGGCAATGACAACAACTCATACATCCTAGTGTGTACAAAACTCAACCCTCGAATATAATATGTGAAATGCATCACAATGCATGAAAACGATCAATTAGCGCAAACAGTCGAACAATGATGCCAATCATCTCGCTCGACTGAACTAAATCTGTTTTTGGATGAGTTTTGGTATGTCAGCCGCGTCACACGCCGAATGTCATTGGATTTATAAATACAATCAGCTCCAGAAATAGGTGGCTACAGGTTTTCCAGGCGTACCGACCTAAAATAAAGCAGCCTGGATTCGTTAACAATATAATTGTCTCCACACGGTACGTGCATCGAACTAGTGAGCGTAAGAAGTTTGTTAGTGCTTTCTATACAGTAAATAAAATTGTGGCAATGGATGATGAGGATGTACAACAGTTTTCTTTGCGCTGGCACAATCATCAGGTAGGTGAGTAATATTTTATTTTATCAACACACCCACTACAGATGACCAGGTACACTTACAGTTTTTTTCCTTGGACACATTTTCTTTTTTTTATTGCTTCAGTCATAAAGCCTTTGCGTTTCTATTTGACCTTTTTCTGTTTTTAAAAAGTTTTGTGTAATGTAGCGTAAAATTAAACGGAGTTTTTCCTTGCGTTGAATGTAGTCGCGTTGTTTGAAGTTTCATGTAGTTATTATTTTATTTAAATGCTTCTTAAAATATTATAAAGCTATTTTCAGCCTATTATAAATTTCTATAAAATGTGAGTAAATGTAAGAACTGCTTACTACTGCATCTTAGAAAGTTTAAACTTAACAAAACATCTCGTAAAATTTTTAGTACTTAGTCAAATAATAAATGGTTTAATTTTATTTTGGCGCTGAAATATAATTAAAAATAATGTAAATATTAGCACCCTTTGCTTAGCCTGTATGTATTACCTATGCCAATGACATTAAAGAGAAGGTTACTAATACATCACACGCACACCAACTAATCGACTATTGCTACAACTAATATCGATGTAAAATTAATAAGTTTAATTAAATGCAGCTGCTTTTTGGTTGACATCCGTCTTTGATACACATATCTTAATCTCCTTTAAATGTTATTGGAACTTTGCAATAGGTCTGTTTTTGTTATTCTCCGAATCTCTGATACAATAATGAAAACTTTAGTGAAAAAGTCTTCAAATTTCCACGTAACGTTTTATTTCTCGAGCATTTCCTTTTTAACTGACGAATAATTACTAAAGAACCGATTCAAACGTACCTAGAGTCTTTCAAATGAAGGTTTCTTAATGTAAAACTTTTATTTTCTCTGTTGACTTTATTAGATATGCTAGGTCACTGACGGATTTCCCATAAAAAGCTGCTGCGGCCCAAATAATTAAAATGTTAATTTCACTTAAACAGAACAGCTTGATAGGAGCCCTAGGTCGCATGTTGAGCACTGGAGCCCTGACTGACGTCACCTTGAGTGCCAGTGGGACCTCCGTGAAGGCTCATCGACTGGTGCTGGCATCATGCAGCCAGTACTTTGCTCAGCTTTTTAAGGTGAGAATTTAAATATAATGCTTTTTTCAAGAAATCCAATTCATGCCTAATGGATCTTTGGCCCAGTCATGGCAGTTTCAATGAGCAAAAATCTCATTTAAACTGCCTTCAGTTTTCAGTGATTTCGGTAGTTTCAATAAAGCCATCGAGCCCGTTCAGCTTAACTGCATTATAAGTAAGTCCTATCCGCTACAACAGAATACTAACAGATGGTCAAATTCATGTCAAGAGATTTAATTGTCAGTTATATATTTTAGGCCATTTCCGTCGGAGGCCCCGGGCGGCAGATCTTTGCGAGGCACCGGAATGCAGAGCTTTGCGAGGCCCTTGTTCTTTTTTAAATTTATATTTATCGAATGTAGGTATTTCTGATTAAGTTCACCTTACTGCACTATAAGTAAGTCCTATCCGCTACAACAGAATACTAACAGATGGTCAAATTCATGTCAAGAGATTTAATTGTCAGTTATATATTTTAGGCCATTTCCGTCGGAGGCCCCGGGCGGCAGATCTTTGCGAGGCACCGGAATGCAGAGCTTTGCGAGGCCCTTGTTCTTTTTTAAATTTATATTTATCGAATGTAGGTATTTCTGATTAAGTTCACCTTACTGCACTATAAGTAAGTCCTATCCGCTACAACAGAATACTTACAGATGATCAAATTCATGTCAAGAGATTTATTTGACAGTTAAGTATATATTTTTAGGCCATTTCCGTTGCGAGGCCCCGGGCGGCAGGTCTTTGCGAGGCACCGGGCTGCAGAGCTTTGCGAGGCCCTTGTTCTTTTTTAAATTTATATTTATCGAATGTACGTATTTCTGATTGAGTTCTTTTCCTATGACCTTTTTTTTATGAAATCACAATGAGCTGCGTAATTTTTAACTGAAAAACTTGCCAAGCTGAAAACCGATTTTGTGTTATCGAAATCCTCAGATTCGATGGCACTTATAACGTTCTTTATTAAACTTAATTTTTTTGCTGAAAATATTTCAAATGTATGCGCGAGGCCCAGGGCAGTTGCCCTGCTCGCCACCCGCTAAAGCCGCCACTGTGTCAGCTAATCATATGCTAATCACATCAGTCAATATTAGTTTGACAATCTGTCAGGTGATTTTTGCCTTGATTGACCTTTTATAAACCGGGTGTCAGGCGTACCTAGGTAGGTTATTTAATGTTAACACCCGGATATAGAACTATGGTTGACGATAAAGTACCACTTATTGATTTCAGGAACCGGGTAAATTTCCAATATGCCAAAACATTCTGTGACTCTCAGCCATAAGTCCTCGATCAACGATGTTTTTTTTTTAACTGACTTTAAAAAAATGCTGGCTCTCAGACTTATTTAAATAAATGACTATTGATACTTGATTCTTCTTCACCACATTTTCAGGAAGTAGAAGCCGAGAACAACACACTGGTCGTGGTCCTGGGCTGCGAGGTGACAGAGCTGCGGCTCCTGCTCACCTTCATGTACACCGGGGAGGTGACCGCCTCCAAAAAGATCCTGCCATCGCTGCTGCGGCTCGCACAGACCTTGAAAGTTTCAGGGCTCACTGATGCTGATACGGTAAGTGACTTTAGAACTTTTTCATCCAGCAAGTTTTTTCGTGAAGGAAAACGTCGTCGGGAAACCCGTGGCATAATTATGTAGGTAACATGTTTCGGCAAAGGCACTGCTAAGTCATAAGTCAAAGTCAAAACGTTTATTTCAATTTGGCCATTAAACGGCACTTTTGAACGTCATCATTTACAGTTCAGTAAAATAATAATATTACATTAATATAGTGACTCTACTGTCCATTTGGATAGGTAGATTCTTATGGAGAAGAACGGACAAGAAACTCCATAGTTATTCTTTTCAAATAATGATTTTACAAAATTTGGTATACAAAAATTAATTTAATATTATGTGAGGACGATGCACCCAGAGTATGCTACTTATAAGAACAAAGTATCACCAG
>NDFZ01002328.1:0-17595 GCA_002192655.3 Mamestra configurata
AATCAATCCTATGATGCCTATGATTGAATAATGACATATAATGTCGTCAATTGGTTAGAGCTCACTTCAGGAGCCGTATGACGTATGAATGTCATCATGATTCCTTTGTGAACAAAAGAGAACGTGTTATTCGTCCATTGTCGCTCCGCCTCTCTCTCTCACTTAAACAATAATGGCCATAACACATAAAATAAGACCTCTGGTGTGGAAAAATTAAATGAAATTTGATTGTGTTTTGCGTGGAAGGAAATTTTCCTCGGCCCTCATATTTAACATGAAGCAATCGCTGAAGGAGCGCTTTTTTAAAATAGCCTTCTGTGAGGCGGCAAGAAGAAAAAAAAAGCTTTCTTCAAATTTTAATTCTCATTTGGACTCTGCCCCTCATTATCATTGTAAGTCTACAGCAGTTAATTGCGAACATCTCGAAGCTTCTCCAATTTCCTGTCACTCATCTCGATTCTCGACAACTCTCATCTAGCTGATGTCACCCTGTGAATATCTGATCCTGAATTGAAGAGCATACAATTTTCTGTAGCTTGTTGAGTTACTTCCAACATATGGACCGGAAATTATCCATGTTTTCAACATTATCCAACGCGTTTGTCGACCATTTCGAGTTACTTTCATCCATCTGACTCACTTCTTGACGTAGTATTTATGCTATGTTCAGTTTGCTGGTCCTGGCTTTGGTCGTTCATTGTCGCCTATTCATTCATACGGACAATGGATATCTCACTACTCGAATATATGGTCAATCGACTTGGCATCGCGGCAGACGTCAATACAGACCGGCCTGGAGCCCTTCTATAACGTACAAATTCTGACATGATTCTGATGTTAGAAAGAGAAGGAGCTACACAGGACGAAGTAAGCATGGCAGACGAACATGAAATTATAAACATTATTAGTAAAAAGTCAATGTTCACATTTGTTTAAACGCTAGCATACTTTTCGCTGTTACGAATTTGAAACTTAATGTCATATAAAAAAAAATGCTTAACGGCGACGCGCCGTTCAAAATCCACGGCGACGCCGGCGCGGCACTCATACCTACAGCTTACTATGTTACTGCTTAAGCTCACTGCTTACTGTGTTATTGTTTAAGCACACTGTGCGAGTGTTAAATCTATGGTGATGACAATTCACATTTTTATCTAATATTTCGAACAACGTTCCTACAAATTACTGCTGCTAGTTCTATAAATAACGAATTCTGTTGTATTTATAACATTTCAGTCGTTGCGTTATTTCAGCCAGTTCCCATTTCTCGAATCCAGAGCACACAACACTGTAAAAATGTAAATTTAACAAGTTGTCTAAAAAGCGATTAGCGATTTATCAACACAGCTGTGACGTAAACAATCACTTTGTTGACAAATGATAGGAACTCAAGGCGACTGCCCGACTCTGTAAACTAGCCGACAATGTTAACATTAGGCTGTTCGTCAATATTTATTAAATTCCAATTATGTAGTCGTTAAATAATACTTGTTTAGGAACTTTTTGTTTTGGTATTGTGTGGTTCTTGCTACTTTACAGTTTTAGAGAAGGGGTTTTTATTTATAACCAGCCATTGACCTAGTTCTATGTATTAATATAGAGTTAGTAAATAGGTACATGTCTTATTTTGCTCTTTCAGGCACTTAACGGTAGTAAGTCCTTTTACAAGTTGTCCGAAACTACTCGCAAAAAAATCTACTTTTGGCATGACAACACGCAAAATAAGGGATATCTTTCCTCTTTCTCTGTCAAAACCATCTAAGTGTTTTTTTGTAAAAGATCGCTTTAATTTTAACGGTATAACTGCCCATTGTTACACCCCTACTATATTTCTGCACCTAATGTAATTTGTTACGTTGCACAATAAGAAGTATTTCTTCTTATTTTTCATCAGTAGTTTGTTTTGCCTTCATACTTCTTACAGCAAATCAAAAACACAGTCATCAAAATCTTATATCGCACTGAAAATTACTCACTTCATGATTTCATCAAATTTACGGGTATCTCGCGCGCAGTATTTTGCCAACTTGGTAAGATAAAGCCCAAATTTTCTATAAATCGATAAGTTTTGGTAATCTACTTTTTGACAGTTCTCAATTACTTCCGCCTATGTCTATTATTGGTTACGAATAGCAAAGTAGATAGAATAGTAATTGGAAGATATTAAGAAGACTTGAGAAAAACCAAGTGCAAGTCGTACTCCCACACGAAGGTTCCGCACCATAAACCGAAAAAAAAAAGTGAAAATTTCAACTGGTTGCCAATTACGGTCCATGAGATACAGCCCGGTAGATAGACGGACAGCGGAGGCTTAGTAATAGGGTTCCTTTGGATACCCTTCGGGTACAGAACCCTAAAAAGAGTTAAAGTGACAAGAGGTTTGATTGGAGAAAACCGAAATTGGGTTAAGCTCGCTTTAGTAAATATACTGAACTCAAAATACATTTATTTTAAACTACGCATGTGCATATTATAAACCAGCCGCAGTAAATAATATGCCTACACGTGTAGCGATACGATGACCAGTATCGCTTTTAGTATAATTATAAAAATAATAAACTTTTAATAACGTACGGTGGTCCTTAATTTGGTGTGCAAGAGAGTTAAATTGTTAATTTTAATGAGAACTTTTCATGCGATAGATAACGTTAATTAGAAAAGTTTTGGGCTGAGAAGTGTTTGGTCAAAATGGAATGCATACCTTTACATTTTTGCGTTGCGGCTCTGTCTCGCACACGAGTCCCAGAAATATGCTGAGCGATGGCCGTTTTGCGCAGATGCTTTTTGTACTTATAGTAAACTGCTCCGATGGTCTTGCGGTCGCAAGCGCGACTGCCGAGCGAGCGTGGAGTCCTGGGTTCGATTCCCAGGTCGGGCAAAGTGCTATTCGGTCCAATAGGAATTTCTCAGTGACAGCTTGGAGTATGGAAGTTGGTGGTGTGACATCCCCGTGCCTCAGAAAGCGCGTTAAGCCGTTGGTCCTGCGCCAGATCTCTCTCTCCGGACGTGTCGGGTTGCTGTCCCATCAGAATATGAGAGTGATGTAATAGGGAGTGCACCCGTGTTTGCGCTCACATTTGTGCACCATAATATGTGTCGCGTCTCGGTTGAGATTGGCCGCCATGGCCGGAATCGGTCTGGAGTATATAGTATACATATGATGCAAATAAACTCTTTTTAATAGACTTCAAAAAAGGAGGTAAGATATCAATTCAACACAGTAAGTTTGTTATATTAATGGAACTGATGATATGATAACCTATTAGGGCTTCGAAACAAATTTAGAATATTTTATAGTAGTATATTTGCTATTTCTTTTTTCTTTCATATTATTTTCACAATTGTAAGATTTCCCTTCAATAAAACATTTCAAATCGATTGCTCCGTAAGGTTGATGATGCGCCTGAGATCATCCTAAGTAACGCAAGTGTCTATAATTAAATCATAAACACATGCTATCAATAATCACACAAGGAACAGCTGTTAGTCATATGTAATCTTAATTAATTCTGATGGAAAACGTGTTTCAATTGAGCCCAATGTCACGGTCGTGTTTACGTTTCGAACGCGGTTTTCATTCGTTTTCCTTGTTTGCGCAAAANGGTATCTCGCGCGCAGTATTTTGCCAACTTGATAAGATAAAGCCCAAATTTTCTATAAATCGATAAGTTTTGGTAATCTACTTTTTGACAGTTCTCAATTACTTCCGCCTATGTCTATTATTGGTTACGAATAGCAAAGTAGATAGAATAGTAATTGGAAGATATTAAGAAGACTTGAGAAAAACCAAGTGCAAGTCGTACTCCCACACGAAGGTTCCGCACCATAAACCGAAAAAAAAAAGTGAAAATTTCAACTGGTTGCCAATTACGGTCCATGAGATACAGCCCGGTAGATAGACGGACAGCGGAGGCTTAGTAATAGGGTTCCTTTGGATACCCTTCGGGTACAGAACCCTAAAAAGAGTTAAAGTGACAAGAGGTTTGATTGGAGAAAACCGAAATTGGGTTAAGCTCGCTTTAGTAAATATACTGAACTCAAAATACATTTATTTTAAACTACGCATGTGCATATTATAAACCAGCCGCAGTAAATAATATGCCTACACGTGTAGCGATACGATGACCAGTATCGCTTTTAGTATAATTATAAAAATAATAAACTTTTAATAACGTACGGTGGTCCTTAATTTGGTGTGCAAGAGAGTTAAATTGTTAATTTTAATGAGAACTTTTCATGCGATAGATAACGTTAATTAGAAAAGTTTTGGGCTGAGAAGTGTTTGGTCAAAATGGAATGCATACCTTTACATTTTTGCGTTGCGGCTCTGTCTCGCACACGAGTCCCAGAAATATGCTGAGCGATGGCCGTTTTGCGCAGATGCTTTTTGTACTTATAGTAAACTGCTCCGATGGTCTCGCGGTCGCAAGCGCGACTGCCGAGCGAGCGTGGAGTCCTGGGTTCGATTCCCAGGTCGGGCAAAGTGCTATTCGGTCCAATAGGAATTTCTCAGTGACAGCTTGGAGTATGGAAGTTGGTGGTGTGACATCCCCGTGCCTCAGAAAGCGCGTTAAGCCGTTGGTCCTGCGCCAGATCTCTCTCTCCGGACGTGTCGGGTTGCTGTCCCATCAGAATATGAGAGTGATGTAATAGGGAGTGCACCCGTGTTTGCGCTCACATTTGTGCACCATAATATGTGTCGCGTCTCGGTTGAGATTGGCCGCCATGGCCGGAATCGGTCTGGAGTATATAGTATACATATGATGCAAATAAACTCTTTTTAATAGACTTCAAAAAAGGAGGTAAGATATCAATTCAACACAGTAAGTTTGTTATATTAATGGAACTGATGATATGATAACCTATTAGGGCTTCGAAACAAATTTAGAATATTTTATAGTAGTATATTTGCTATTTCTTTTTTCTTTCATATTATTTTCACAATTGTAAGATTTCCCTTCAATAAAACATTTCAAATCGATTGCTCCGTAAGGTTGATGATGCGCCTGAGATCATCCTAAGTAACGCAAGTGTCTATAATTAAATCATAAACACATGCTATCAATAATCACACAAGGAACAGCTGTTAGTCATATGTAATCTTAATTAATTCTGATGGAAAACGTGTTTCAATTGAGCCCAATGTCACGGTCGTGTTTACGTTTCGAACGCGGTTTTCATTCGTTTTCCTTGTTTGCGCAAAAATGTGACTAAGTTTAACTTCATAAATATATGGTAATGAAATTTCAGTAGGTAGCGCTTTTCCGTAAAAATAACCAAGGTGCAATGATAGTACACTTCAAGCTCACTCCACCTAAGTTTTCGCGGTGAGATATTCGCAGTAGACCGGCTTAAAGATGTCAAGAAANAACTTCATAAATACATGGTAATGAAATTTCTGTAGCGCTATTCCGTAAAAATAACCAAGGTGAAATGATAGTACACTTCAAGCTCACTCCACCTAAGTTTTCGCGGTGAGATATTTGCAGTAGACCGGCTTAAAGAAATGTCAAGAAAAGTAACTGCAAATGTGAAACGAACTGGCGCAAAAAATAATTGTCAGAAAATTCAAATGTGGAAAAGCAAAAAGTTTTTAAAAATCGATCGAATGTTTTTCGCTGCGTAGGTTTGTGTGATGTGATTTTATCATATTGTTACGTACGTGCACCATGAAAACATGTTTCGATTTTCAAGTATAGGTAGTTAGGTATAGGCCTTAGGTATAGTTTGCAGGTGTTTCGGGTTTGATAAGGTTGATAACACATCATGATATACAGATTGCATCAAAACATAGCAGTAACATTTGTAAAGTGACTAGCCATTGGCGCTTGCAACTATCAAGAAAGGAAATTGTGGTTTTTGGCACAGCACTAAATTAAAGTGAAAAAGGAGCAGCAATTGTAATAACCATGAAAGGTACTTATCGTTTTTGAGTTACTAAAAAAACTATAGATCTTAATTTTTTTTTTAATTATTTTAATTCTCATTTCTATCTTTCAACCAATTCGGTTGAACCGTGTAGTATGACCATCATAACAAAAAAAAAGAAAAAATTTTTTTTTTGTTATAAGTATGTTTTGTATACACCCACATTTCGCTTCATATATTTCCAAGCTAAATAATTGCTATACAAATAAGAAAATTGAATAGACAAGTTGATAAATAAACAAGAAACCAAGTCTGACACCTATCCGATTTTGCAACATCTGTTTAGGTCTTCATTATCAAAGAACTGTACAATTGTACATAATGTACCTACGTATGTAAGATATTGGCACGTGTGGAAATGATTCATAATAACGATTAACAGTTCTAATTATTAATTATATTAATCAATGCGTCCACGCGAGGACACTTGTAGAAAAATGATTATCATGCTCTTTTAACTCATTCTCATCAAACTTCTATTCACTCTATGGATGGATAGAAGTTTGGCGGGTCTCCAATGTAATTCTCCATTAAACATTGTTTTCCATAATCATTGCTAGGAAAATAAGAGCTTTTTGCAACTCGGATATTTCAGTTTTGCTGTAGTATCGTGAGCTGTAAATTGACTAAATAAAGGCCCGATTACACGCTCAATCTTGTACAAATTCAAATGAACATAAAAGTACATTGAAGACTGGTAAAATGTTGTGTGGGCGTTGCACAGTGCACCATATTGTTTTAAATACTTTAGAACAAACTGTTTGCGCATGCAACTAGCTGTGTCCTACCCAATGCGCATCTCATACTGACGTGCTACAAGACATTTTCATTGCATCTGTCTAACTTGACTTCAACCCCTGTCGCTAAGATGGCAGAGAGAGAATTGAAGAATGCGGTTGAGGCCGTCCACGTGTTCTCTAGGCGAAAATGGATGGGAATCTGTAGAATCCGTCTCGATCGGTCTCGTTCGGGGTTCGTGTTTCCTATCGTTATCGTTCGTATGCAGCCGACATACATCAGCTATGCAGTCGACACCTGTAAGCTGAGCAGTAGATACCCATCAGCTAAGTGATTGACACGAGTCAATTAAGCAATCAACTCCGCCAGCTAAGCAGTCGACACCTGTGACCTAAGTAGCCAACGATAGGCAGCTATGAGAATGAAAACTAATTAATTTGGCACACACAGATACACACAATATAGGTACATATAAAAGGAAACTCTACTATACAGCCGACGACTGATCGTCTGCACAGCTGACAAGTCAGCCAGCGATTGTCGGCTGCCGACAAGCAAGTCGAGTCATATCACGATGCAGGCCATTGGACTTTAGTACAGCTTCAATGGCTTAGGGCTTAATCAAAGAAACTAAACTGGGTCTCACGTGATCAAAGCGAGCATTCAAGGGGTAATCTCGAAAGTGAAAAAGAAAGATATATAAAAGACCAGCAAGTTTGATGCACGTCGGCTGGTAATGTTTTACCACCTTCCATATTTTTTTACATTTTGGTTACAGTCATCAGTGATTTTCCAAAATCTGCCATTGTAATACAGTAAATAAAAGCAATCAAATAGATATGGAAATATCGTGGCTATCTATTGTAAATATTTTTATCTTCTTATCTACCAGAAGTTTAAACCAATCGATATTCTTTTTGATAAAAAATGAAAGTAAACAAAATCTGACGTCATGGTACGTTTTTCCTTTTCAAGGTAATGATCAAAGATCAAATCAAATTTTAAATGTATCATGTAAATTGTGTTAGATTCAATCACCTGCACTTGAGGTGATCTGATAGTAAAGAACTGCTTATTAAAGCCTCCAAGAGTCTTTAACCCCCGAGCCCCGTGCACCATAGTTGGGCACGCCACTATTGTGGCGATAAGTCCACGAGGAGTCGCCACGGCGTCCTCACTGTCCACCTGACGCAGGTGCTCACGGCTGGTTCGGGAGCTACCTGTTTCGGATCCGGCGGGAGGACGCGTTCGGGTGTTATCACTGCGAGTATCGCCCGAAGAACACGGTGGAGCATACGGTGGAAATCTGCCCTGCTTGGGCGAAGCACCGCCGTGTTCTTATCGAGGTGATCGGCAGCGCGACCTCTCGCTTCCGGCCCTAGTTCAATACATGGTCCGGAGCGAGGAGGCATGGAAAGCGGTCACCTCCTTGGTAGTGAAGAGCGGAAGGAGTCATTTGATGATTTCCCATCTTAAAAAAAAAGTTGCACCCTGTTAAAACAACAAAGACCTGTTACTTTTCTGACCTGCAAATCTTTTCATCTCTTAGCAAGGTAGAAAAATAACGGAGATGCTTGCTCAGGGCGCACATAAATTAGGACGACTCCTTTAGCTCCACTGCCAACCTACTGTACAGTCTGCTCGTAAGAACTGATTGCTAACTGCTAAGGACCCAATCTATTAGAACCTGAGCGATTCCTTTAATATGCTTGGTATATATACTATTGTATTATTTTTTCCTGTTCACAAAAGAAGCGAAGAAGTAAATACTATATGTAATCATCAGTAATCAAGTTTTAATTTCCAAAGAGTCAGTATCGAATGGCTTTATCAACGGCAATGCTATTGTTTACAAACAATATATCATGGAATGTAGGTTAATTGTCCGTGTGGGTCGTATTCGGAACTGTTCGGGGTATACTTTATTGAGGTAGTATTTACGACTTAAATAAAAGTTTAATAAACGAAACATAACCATTCCTTGCGTTGCGTAGTCAGGTAAAAAGGGTTCTGGTGACCTTCCGCAATTAAGGTGCTCCGGCTTGAATTGTTTTGGGCGTCAGAACTTCCTGTGGTCAGGCTATTAAAAGTAACAACTTAAATGTCAATTTCAGTAGGACCAAAAATNCACGGTGGAGCATACGGTGGAAATCTGCCCTGCTTGGGCGAAGCACCGCCGTGTTCTTATCGAGGTGATCGGCAGCGCGACCTCTCGCTTCCGGCCCTAGTTCAATACATGGTCCGGAGCGAGGAGGCATGGAAAGCGGTCACCTCCTTGGTAGTGAAGAGCGGAAGGAGTCATTTGATGATTTCCCATCTTAAAAAAAAAGTTGCACCCTGTTAAAACAACAAAGACCTGTTACTTTTCTGACCTGCAAATCTTTTCATCTCTTAGCAAGGTAGAAAAATAACGGAGATGCTTGCTCAGGGCGCACATAAATTAGGACGACTCCTTTAGCTCCACTGCCAACCTACTGTACAGTCTGCTCGTAAGAACTGATTGCTAACTGCTAAGGACCCAATCTATTAGAACCTGAGCGATTCCTTTAATATGCTAGGTATATACATTGTATTATTTTTTCCTGTTCACAAAAGAAGCGAAGAAGTAAATACTATATGTAATCATCAGTAATCAAGTTTTAATTTCCAAAGAGTCAGTATCGAATGGCTTTATCAACGGCAATGCTATTGTTTACAAACAATATATCATGGAATGTAGGTTAATTGTCCGTGTGGGTCGTATTCGGAACTGTTCGGGGTATACTTTATTGAGGTAGTATTTACGACTTAAATAAAAGTTTAATAAACGAAACATAACCATTCCTTGCGTTGCGTAGTCAGGTAAAAAGGGTTCTGGTGACCTTCCGCAATTAAGGTGCTCCGGCTTGAATTGTTTTGGGCGTCAGAACTTCCTGTGGTCAGGCTATTAAAAGTAACAACTTAAATGTCAATTTCAGTAGGACCAAAAATTCTTGTTCCTTAAAACTACACTCGCGAGCAAAAGTATGGAATCACTTACTTGAAATTGGTTCCGCGCGATCTTGAGTAGTAAATAATTTGTTAATAATAATAAAAATGGCACCATTTTAAAGGTTTAACTGTTAACTTTAAATTGATACCAAATTCATTCAAATCACGCTAGTATTTAAGAAGCTATCCCGGATTACGTGCCGAAGTAAGGAAAAAGATATGTTTTAATTGTTTGATACGTCACGACTTGCGGCCTATAGACCCCCTATAAAAGCACGTGTTATCGGATTTTCTTTATCAGTCGGCTTTCACACGTTGACCGGTACACATCTCCGCTACTTGTGACCCTTGAACTTGGACGACAATGGATACTACACCTACAGAAGCAGCACAAATCGTTGCCCTATTGCAAGAAGGGCTCAGCCAGCGGGCTGTCGCACGTCAGCTCCACATAAGCCAGTCCTGTGTTTCGAAAGTTTATAAACGCTTTCGGGAGACTGGTGGCTTTATCCCGAGACCAAGATCTGGACGGCGCCGGTGCACATCGGAGAGGGATGACCGTTTTATCGTGTCAACCTCTCTCCGAAATCGACATTTGACTGGTGTCGACGTCCAACAGGAGCTCAGAAATGTTCGTGGGGTAGCTGCCAGCGAGTGGACAGTTCGTCGAAGACTGAAGCAAGCTAATTTGACTCCAAAAAGGCCTGCCACAGGCCCGAAATTGACGGCAGGTCATCGACAAGCACGCCTTCAATTTGCTCGCTCCCATCTTGATTGGGAGGTTGAGCAATGGAGGCGAGTCCTGTTCTCCGACGAGTGCAGAATGTGTTTACACGGCAGCGACCGAAGGGGTCGGGTCTACAGACGGCCTGGGGAGCGATATGCGCAGTGCTGTTTCGCTGAGACAGTGGCTTATGGGGGCGGTTCTTGTATGATGTGGGCCGGCATTTCTTTCGACGGTAAAACGGAGCTTGTTTTCGTGCCTGGCGGGGGACGAGGAGGTGGTCTAACTTCAGACCGCTACATTTCCGATATTCTGCTGGAACATGTCGTTCCTTATGCGGGATATATCGGTGCTGACTTCCTCCTTATGCACGATAACGCTCGTTGTCACACTTCCCGTGCCACAACTGAATACCTCGAAGAAGTCGGTATCGCCACATTGGACTGGCCAGCGCTCAGCCCGGACTTGAATCCCATTGAGCACGTGTGGGATGAACTGAAGAGGAGGGTTCGTTCCAGAAATCCTGCTCCTTCAAGTGTGAATGAGCTGAAATCGGTATTGATTGAGGAGTGGGAGGGTATCCCGCAAGAATCGATTCAGAAGCTGATTAGGTCAATGAAGAACCGTCTTCGAGCAGTTATTAGGGCGAGGGGAGGGAACACAAAATATTGAAACTCAATTTTAAGGCCAAATAAATTTTTTATTAATTAATTTTTGTTGTTTTCTTCTTTTATAATTTTTCCATTATCCTAATGTTTTCCTAACTCCTTCACTTAATCTGGGATAGCTCCTTGAATACCGGTGGGATTTAAATGAATTTGGTATCAATTTAAAGTTAACAGTTTAACCTTTAAAATGGTACCATTTTTATTATTCTTAACTAGTTATTAAGTACTCAAGATCGCGCGGAATCAATTCCAAGTAAGTGATTCCATACTTTTGCTCGCAAGTGTAGTCATGGTAAACTGAAAGCCTTTTTCTTAGAAAGAAAGAAAAATAATTTATTTGCGACAAGCATGACGCATAATAAAAGTAAATTACAAAAGCTATGCAAGTTGGGAAGATATGCGTCACATTCGCTCTAAACGCCCATCGCTCAGCATAATGCATCACATATATAGCAACATCAGGGCTGTATTCGCCGAAGGTGGACTACCTAGAGTCATCATCATCATTTCAACTAAAACACGATTATTGCTAGACATAGGCTTACCCTAAGTGTCGCTACATCGAGTGGTCCTGTGCGTCTCGCATCCAACGTATTCCCGTGACCTTAACCAGGTCATCAATCCACCTCGGGGAGACCAACGCTGCGTCTTTCGGTACACTAGAGTACACCAACATTTTGCCAGTTATTCCTAAGTACCATGTGATGGGAGTTAAGGAGCGAGCCTGTTGACACAAATGCAGACTGCTACTGAAGAAATCCAGTTCAAAATGCTATAAAAAAAAGAAATTGGTGTCAAAAATGCCAATAATTCCACTTCAAACACTTATGTGAAAACTACCACTTGAACATACATATAAACGGCCAGACTTAAATAGACCAGTAGCCGTGTTAATTGCCACAGTTATCTCGAGTTTTGTGACCCAGTTCTGCGTCGGCGCACGTCCGAACCGCGAGGGCAATGCGCAGGAAAACGCCCTGTATTGTGTGTCTGTATTAGAAAATTCAAATATCGTATGGACCATACATTGTGTTGTTCGATTTTCAACTGTCAGCAGTAAGCCGAGCGTTGCAAATCCAAAAATCCAATGTGTGGCCCTTACGACAAGTGAACCACGGTCAATGTGTGTGTGTACCATATGTATGCCATGTATGGGTTTGTGTGACCTTGAGCCTGGAAGTTTCCTCCATCGAGTATTGGCTCCATGGGCTTGCTTTGTTGTCTGATTAAGTACTTATCAAATATTTTGTTTTGGGTTGGTTGGCGATGTTTGGCCATGTTTGGCCAATGTTGGGTGGCATTGGCGGTTGTTTGGTCAATATTTGCTCTCATACTGAGCCCTGACCATCACCATGTCCTCTGAATAGCTGTTCTTAAGTTGTTCAAGAGGTGGTTTAAAGAAAAAGGTTTAAGTAGCAACTGTTCCGCGGATTAGCTATAATTTCTCGTGACTAAATTCTCGTACTCAGTAGATTTTATAGCCTTATCGTTGATTGGGTCTTTCTCTACTGTGATCAAAAACTTACTACGCCTTACAGCAACATTCTCGTTATGATTTATGTCTACTACTAGCTGTCGGCCGCGGCTCCGCCCGCGTAAATGTCGAAAATTATCCCAAGGGAATGTAATCCCGGGATTAAAGTATCCTATGTGTTATTCAAGACCATAATCTACTTCTGTGCCAAATTTCATCAAGATCCGTCCAGCCGTTTGCGCGTGAAGAAGTAACAAACATACACACACACACACTCACAAACTTTCGCCTTTATAATATTAGTGTGAATAGTGTGATGATAACAAACTGTTACTCATATATCGAGGTATTCGAGAGGGTGTTGAGTGCCTCTTGAATACAAAGTAGACAAGAGCCTCTATCGGTACTTAAAAGGTTATATTAGGACTCGTAGAGTTATTTAATTGTCTCAAGGAGTTGTCACTTTTCAGCGTCCTAAATCTTCGCACGAAATTCCTGTTTTCCGGAGAACCAATTCTGTCAGAATTGGTACTATTACGGTGTAACGCTGTCATTGCCACGCCTATTGTCATGAACGCCTTTAGGGTGCAGCATATAACTCGCGAAAAACGTCACATAGGTGTCGTCGGCTCAGAAAGTGTCAAACCTAACTATGATTGTGACAATCTAAGAAATCGGATTTTGACAGCAGGATACAACAAGTATGAAAGAGACATGAAATAAAGCTCTTTCGCACTTAGTGTTAAACCGATCTTCTATCCTTCTCTACTTAGCTGTCAAATCCGACTTGTTAAGGTGGGTACTGACCGGTGTTACGGGTCGTAAAGTAACATGTTACAAAGTGAGCATTCGTGCAGTCAGTACGTGAAAACGACCACGAACATGATGCGTTGTGTTTTGTTTTACACGGATTTTAGGACAAGGCGTAACATAACATGCTCGCTGCGAATGTGACATTACGGCCCGTAAGACCGGTCAGTACCCAGCTTTAGATATTCACGAATTTAGCTATCGGTTCGCGCGCGTGTTAATTCATCCTATGGGAATGTACTACCGGGATAAATTGTTCAAAGTATTAATGGGTAGGTATCGTCTAGTAGGAAGAAACATAGAATATTTCATTCATATCATTAAAATCCAATCTCATTGCTGTAAAAGCTACGGAACCACACGATTTTTGAAGGTTTTCGGTTATGATTAACAGTCGATTCCTAGCTCTGGATATTTAAAATAACTTCAGCGAAAATTGAATACTACCCTCCATGTAAACTTGTTTATAACGATTAGAAGTCAAGGCACATAGAGAACAGATGTTTCTATGTAAAGGAAAATACCATTAATTACATATTGTGTCCTTTAAAGGCACATAACAACTTCGCACACATTTGACCATAGCTTGTTTACTTAGTAATGTACCATCTGGTTATAACACAAGGCTATCAAGTTTTTGCGAATTAGCGATTGAAATAAAACTTTTTACCCTCGTAAGAACTTGGGTGATCGGACGAGAACCGGTGTATTCAACGTAGAATGGACGTTGGCGATAGCTAAGTCAAAATTCTCCTTCACATATTCAATTCCTCTTAGTACAGCTAAATATCTAAACTAATATAATAAAGCTGAAGAGTTCGTGTTTGCCTCTGATAAGTTTCTTGGTGCTCGGAACATCCCGGGAGCGGTGTCAAGGACGATCCTTGACTTTATTGGCGGTGTCCTTTGGGAGGGTTAGATGCGTAGTACTCGGCATTGGCGCGGTCAATGCGGAAAATGTAAAATTGGGGTGGTCCTTACCAGTGGCGTGATATTCCAAAAAATCGTGATTCCAAATTTCCTTTTGTCTTCTATTAGATACTTGTTAGTATAATCTGACTTCACTGTTCCTACTGCTGGGACACGGTTCTCCGAAAAGAAAGGACGAACCTTGACTTTATTGGCGGTGTCCTTCGGGAGGGTCAGATGCGTAGTACGCGGTATTGGCGCGGTCAATGCGGAAAATGTAAAATTAGGGTGGTCCTTACCAGTGGCGTGATATTCCAAAAAATCGTCATTCCAAATTTTGCTTTTGCCTTTCTATTGGATACTTGTTAGTATAATCTGGCTTCACTGCTCCGACTGCTGGGACACGGTTCTCCTCTCTAGAGGGAATAACCACGACTAATTCACCACGAGGGCTTAGTACTGGTGAATATCAAACCTTTTTCGTTGTTTTCGGGGGGAAATCTCCAAAAGGCGTCATTAAAACCACCCCGGTGAGAACCATCAGCAAACGGAAGATGCTCCGTGGCCCTTAAGAAGACCACCCCGAAAATCCAACTGTGCAATGCTTGTTAGTGCACATCCCTTGGGAGACTGTCATGCGCGTGCAGTAGGCTACAGTAAGGGAAGGCCAGCCCAAACATAATGCCCAAAAAAAAAACTTTCGCTTCGTCAGTATCGTGATTTCAACCCTGAATAATGTGGTGAGTTTTTTTTGGGCAATATGTACGGGCTGCCCTACCCTTACTGTAGCCTACTGCACGCCCATGACGACTGTAATCTCCTTTACAGTCTCTCCTGAGCCTCGTTACGCACGGCAGCACGTTTGCAGTGTGCCATCATCTGGATATGACATTCTAAATTGCCTTCGAATTTTTGGTCTCACCGTTTAAGAGGACATGCGTCCATGTTTTTAAATAACTTAGTTACAATTGATACTCAAAGCCTAGCGAACGAATAGCATAGCACTCTCATTCTGATAAACTTTTGCAAAGGACAAAGCAATAATGAGAACGTTGACACTGTCGTTAATACGATAGATAGCAATGCTAAAATTCATACATATATGTATTATTTAATATGTATATACATAAATATAAACAGGTTAGTTTCAGATAAACCGGAAAGCTTATGGATGAATCTAAATGGATATTAGAATCTACAACGATGCTTTTGCATGCAAGAATCTTTAATTAAAACCAGGTTTTTTCCATAGAAATCTTCAAATTATAATTATGATTTTGAACCCATTTTACTTTTTACTCGAAATATATTTTATTCTTTGTTTATATTATATACCTGTGATGTTCACCAAGAGGATAGCTGTTAGAAATGGCTAAGGCGTTAAGTCCGCGTTTGTATCTGTGTTGAATGAAGTTGTCATAAATAAACCGGCATCATCTTTCTCACTAACGAACGCGCTATAAATGGTTAAATTTATATCAATCATTTAAGTTTGAGTCTGTTTTAGTATGAAATCTAAAAAGGACTACCTAAGGATCATTAATAAAAAAAACGTGTGCGTCACGGGACATCCGACAGAAGTGATAACTTAAACTAATCTAAGTTGAACTATTCAATATGGGAAACGTCTGTCCGAAATACGACTAGCGCTGTGGGTTAGAGTGAGAGAGGAAGAGCCTGCCTACCGCTGCCGTATGCGTGAGAGAAAGAGAAGCCAGATAGACTGGCGCCGTAACGCGTTACGTTACGAAGCGGTTTACCCTCCCATCCTCCTCATCACTTCAAAAATAAAACGTTAAGCAGTGGCAAAGTTTCTGATTTGTTCCATCTAATAAAGTAGTTCATCATAATAATGATGGCGAATTTTACAAAATAATAATGTACCTAAAATAGTTGTTTTTCATAATAATTAGCGGTTTTGTTGTTTATCGCGAATACCGGCTTCCTCTCTGATAACGTGTGCATGGAAATGAATGACTTCGTACTTTGTGGAATGAATTTTAATTTTACACAACATGGTGTGATTATTCATTTTGATGGCGCACATACGTACCTACCGAAAATATTGCATATGTTGAAATTTGTTTAGGGTAGACAGGTAGCGTATTTTCTTACAGGAGCCGTTGGATCTATCTAATCTAGCATTATTATACATTGTAAACCAACTGCGAGCACATGGGCCTCAACCTTTCCCTTCTTTTATATTATCAATGTTTTTGCTCCAATATTTTCCAGGACTTTCGGAGAAGGTTAATCTTCAATATGTAACAGAATAAACGCAATACCTCTTAAGTGGTCATTGTACTCATCATTATGAACAACTTTTACTATGGGACCAACCTCGAAATCGCGAAAAAAAAATGTCAGCTGTTCAGTACATTTTGTCGAGTTATGCGCACATAAATGTATGGGGACGTCGATAATTTTTTCGCGATTTCAGTGTTGGTCCCATAGTGGACATTTTTCATAGTGAGGAGTACAATTACTCTTAAGAGGTATTGCGTTTATTCTGTTACAGGGTATATAATCCCATCGTTTCACCCCTAGATCTTTTTGTCCTCTTTCGTTTACCATTATTATTTAACAGAGATCTATCAGTACCAGCATTGTTTCTGCTAAAGGAAAAGTTGTGTCTCTTATAAAAGTTATATTCTTACAATTAATTGACATTAACCTTTGAACGCCAGAGCATAAACGCATCGACGTGCCCCCGACGCCAAGCCACAAATTCGCCGTACTTTTTGTCACATATTTGTTGTTGTTTGTGACGTTTGGCGTACAGGGCACGCGCTTGCTTGTCATGTATACGTGACAGTGGCGTTCAAAAGGTTAAACATCCCTATTTCCTTAAAACAAGTGACTTTTCCAGCCAGCATAGAACTAATTAGCCAAAAACATTAATACTGTAAGGATGCCTCCTCTCCATGAGAGAAAGCCGCGCGGACCCGACATGGTGACCAGGGAGTTGGCAGCCAACTTTAACAAGGAAGCGGTTTAGCAGTATATTTTTAACTACGACNAACAAGGAAGCGGTTTAGCAGTATATTTTTAACTACGACAAGACATCATTCCGTCACAAACATAGGCGTATTTAAGGTGAAGAGAAACCATACAGATAGAGAAATATAGACAATTTTTACACGAGTCGATAGCACCGTTTGTCTTGGTTGCATAAACACCATACAATTTTACGTCATGTTTGCCATGATATAACTTGGATACAGTTTCAAATAAGAGTATGTACTCACTGTGTTAGTAAACAAGGTATCAGGATCCAGGGTTTGATAGTCCATTGTTTGACATTGACAAAATGAATCATCAACGTTTTTCCTGCATTGCATTGTCATTTTCCTGCCCTTGTTGCAAGTTTCTTG
>NDFZ01002329.1:0-17597 GCA_002192655.3 Mamestra configurata
TCTTTGTATAAACTAAACAAAATACTCAATATTACCTTTGCAACAACTAGTTAAAGTTATTAACCAAACAACCTGCAATTGATATAAACGTTTCGATCAGAACGCCTGACATAGTAAAATGTATTTCAATAACTGTAACAACTTGCCAAATTAAGGACCGTGTGAATTTGAACCTGCAGGCAAACTAGACTAATCATAAAATTATTAACTAAGATAATGGCACTGATAGAATTTTAGTACAAGGACATGCTACTAATCAGAAAGGAATTGTGTGTAATATTGTGGTAAAGACATAATGTTACTTTATTATTCCACCGTAAATAATATCGTTAAATGGTCTTTGATTATTTACTTGTCGTTCTGGTCTAGCATCAAAAGGTTCCGGTGTAGTATAAAACAAATTGTATAAGACGAGAATCACAGCAAGAGGTCTACTTTAAGAAGGTGCAATAATAGGTATCAGTAATAGGGTCTAAATTAAGTAACATTCCATCAGAGAAAACAAATTTCAAAATTATCAAAATATACGGGGTTGGTAAGCGCAAGCTAAATTTCATGAGGTTCGACCCTTTTGAAGTTCTGACACTGTATCTGCAGAGCCCTGAGATTTTGTTGTGGTTGAATTTGTTAACACCAAGCTAATTTTTCGAAAGAAATCTGCAACCGATTCTTTACATCAAGTAAAAGAAACATTGTAGTCATTAGCTCCTGATCTCGATAAATCTAGTCAATTGGCTGCATAACCACCGGAACCAATGAAGTCAACTTAATCAAGATCAAATTCTGCACTCAGCTAAAGCTAGATAAACTTTGAGTAATTTATAACTAGCATCGACTTTAATCTTTTCAAATTCATTCACAAACTTATCCTCAGCCGTTTCCACTTTAGTATTTAAGTCATTCGACTTCTTCAATTGACTTGTCACTTCGCGTTTTCTCTCGACATTACATAAGGTGCCACCTACATAGCATCAGATATCGTAAGTAAGCCACTTAGCCGAGATTACGAGTGAAGTGAATTAATCTCGGCGTGACAAAACAGGATGCTGAGCCTTATCTGAGCCTGTAGCGATGGTGGTATTGAGGGAAGCGGGTTTAAAATGTGGTGTCGATATAGAAAAGTAGATTAAAGTGCTGAGATAAAAAGAATTACGATGGTGTTCCGAGATCTTTGTCCAGTTACTGTTAGCGAACAAGAAAACTTAGATACGGTTAAAATAATTGCAAATACAGCAGAAGTCAAGATTTAGAAGGAATAAGAGGTGTCGATAATTTTGTGTTATCTCTTTTTTTGCTATCGGGTGATAAATTTCAAAAGATGTTAAAGACCAAGGAGTGTGGGATTTACTGAAACCAGCCCTGTGATCACAATCAGAACATGGGGCCCTGTTACTGTGCAACCCTTGTTAGGACAGATCCCAGAGGATAATTCAATACCTCCACAATAATCATATCCCATCCCAGTAGAAAACAAAAAATAGTTTATATGCAACGGTAGCGTCATCCTATTATGATGATATCGTTAAATTACTGTGAGCGATCATGCAAGAGTGTAGTTGAAATCAATTAAAATTACAGAATATATGAGCTACACTGAAAATCAATATAACCCACAAATCCAGCTATCAAAACCAATTTAAACAGCCAAAATAATATAATTGATTTCCAAATATATCAGATAAAGCAACAGGAAACTACTACCAACATACATATAGCCAACGCCAATGAAATGTACAGTGGATACAATTATATCATCGCTACTAAACCGATTTCAAATTACTCGGAGGCCATTTAATAGTCAGTAAACACTAATTCAATTAATTTCGATGTTAAATTCCGTATCGTTTTAATTATCGTTTGCGTGAATAGGGCCGCTTGCGTGGATGCTGTGGAACTGCAAAATGGAATGAGGTGTTTTTTTATATTTGTATTTTCAATTATTGGATCAGGATTTTTTGGGAATGAAATGGGGATTAATTGTATTATAGTGCTTATGAATAACATAAGCATGCGCAGTATTCTGACTATCGCACTGATGAATTAATGAGGGTCAAGGGAGTCCTCTGGATGAGAGAAATACAGAACCAGTCGATGTGAGCGACACGCTGAGAGATGAATGTTCTGCAGTCGATATCTTGTCTTTTTCTATGACGACTCGCAGCTGTATGCAGTCAATACAGCATCGGTTTCTTTCATATCAATGATGGAAGCAGTCACCATTTAAGGTACGGCTGTTCTTGAGACATCACGAAAAAGGACATTAGGGAACTATAAATTCATTGTGATCGTCAAACAACGTCGTATATTTATTTGTTTACACAGAACAGGCCTGACTGTCTTAGAAATCCAACTGATTGTCAAACCCTCCTAAGAAAGCTCAATGGTATCTGTTTTGAAAGCTTGATAATACCTTTTAGACAGAGTACCTGGAACGATAGTATAAGGTTCTTATAACAATTATAGGTTCTTATAACTTTTTACCCCGGGAGTATATTATCTTGGGATGATTATCGACATTTTCGCGGGTGAAGCTGCGGACTAAATTTATTTTCACCATAAAAGTTACAAACGAAACAAACGTTTATTACATCTCATAATGACGCCGCAAACATCAAAACGTTACAATCCATCATATCATACATTTTTACTGCTCCATATAATTCGTACTGCAATTACACATTATAATTTACGCGTTCTACCTTAAAAGTCGTTTACGCCCGCGTGGTTTACGCGGCTATGGTAATAATATCGTAATTACTGTAATTAATGCTCTTAAATCACGACCAGTGTCTAGTAACCGCTATGACAGTAAAATAGAGCTGTTCAGAAAGCTAACTCATCATGTCAAGCCATAAATGTCCACTTCTGAAGATGAAGCTTCATAAACTTGGTGTTGCAGTTATTATTGACGAGAATAGTGTCAATTTTCGAGTACTTCGCAAGTCCTTAGCCGCCTGTTATAGAACGATATTGGGTGGTTTATTAACTAGAGTTCTATATATGTATATGTACATTAAGTTCTTTCTTTACTGAATAAGTGTTTATTCAAAATGTCGCGAGAAAAACTTTGAGTATGAATGTAGATGAAATGATTTGAGTAAATCTAACGACGCATAGCCTATTAAGGCTAGAAAGCAACTAAGTAACTATTGAGATGGCGGCTACTAGAGATGAATACATTAATCTCTAGTAGCCACCATAAAGATGACATGCTACAAAGACATGTAGATAATGATTCTTGTTGATCAAGAGTCTGGCGCAGCGTATCCAGGTGAGATGTTAGGCGGCTGAACAATATGAAAATATCGGGATAGCGCCTAAGTAAGCAGTGATACTTCTGAACCAACCTTCCCTGTTCTATTACGAATTACAAGTGGATATTATGAGTAATTTGTTTTGGCGCCACTCGTTATAATTGTCCCAACATTAATGTATGCGGTTTACCGATACGTGTCGATTTTATTTTACCGCCCTATGTAAAGAGATTGATTATGACACGCACCTAAGTGACATAAAGATTTATGCTACTAATGTTGATGGAGTTGCAAATTATAAGCAGTTAGGAGCTGGAATGTTGAAGTATTACGATGATAAGAATTTAGTTATGCCGAATAGTTATAACAGAATTTATGATGGAAATAGATACGGTGGTAGTACGGGATTATTATAATCCAGAAGCAATTTTGATTTATGTGGTTAAACTGGCAAATCATTTTTTTTTTGTTAAGTAAAATGTATATATTGTTTCATTGATCAATTTTATCCTATTATTGAATACTTTCAAAAATTAAGACGTTTTGGTGAGAAGAGCTTGACACCAACCAAAAAGACTAGCCCACAAAAAACAGAATTGAGTGAAAAAGGGATAGGAACGCCCTTGCCCAGGAGTGGGATAAAATAGGTTGGAGAGTTAGATAGATTATTCTATGTCAAAGCTAGATCCCTCCTTGACCCATTCCTCAATTTCTTCGTCGATTGCCCTAACAGCTTCATCATCATCGTGTGAAACTATTTCACTGCCTTGTTCATCACTATTATCTTTACCATCATCATCAACATCATCATCAACTATGCTCACAAATATCATCGAATCAGTACATTCTCACTGTACACTTTACATTGTCAGAACATGGGCAGTAAATTGTCCAATCGGTCTGACTACACGATGTGTATTTTCTATACGCTATTCAATATTCGTGCGGCATAATGAGGTACAGGTAAGGGGCGGGGTCCGGTATATTCAATTTAGTCGATGGTTAGAGTCGCTTGCGGCTGTGGTTTGCAGGCTTTTTTATATTTTCAGCTTGTATTAAGGATTTTTATTCTGTGAAATTGGAAGAGATGAAGATCACCGTTAAAGTTATTCTTGAAACAGCAGATAAGTCCAGAACTTCGTAGTCGAAATAGAAAATACCTCAGTGAAGTGAAATTTTATCGACGATAACGTTTTTTAAAAGCCATAATGTTTTAGATACGTTATCGATGATACAGTGCCACTTATGCTAGGCCTTGGGGCTTATAAGATATTCTTTTTTATATACACCATAACCAAGAAAAGTTTCATACAAGTATGGTTCTTGAGGAAAACATAAACTGAGAAATCAAACAAAGATGTGGCTTATTGTTGGAAAACGATTGCCATGAAGCAGAAACATCAAACAAAAAAAGAAAAATATACAACATAACACAAAGTAGATTCATGTGACAGAAATGTCGCAAAACACAGGATACAAAATATTTTTTCCGAAATTGAATATGGTAGACGGCTTACAAAAAGTGCAGAGAGGAACATATCAGAACGCACTTCGACATATTCACAGAGAACGCCTTCCAACATAGGATGGACAAGCTAAACGGTAATGTTGATGCCATACTGAATTGTTTTATCAGTATCAATAAATTTGGATTTCAATTAATGCCCATCAATAGTACCCAATAAACCAACTGCTGAAACTGAACTGAAAATTATAGACCAACACAAAATGCAGATTGTGTAACTTAATATTACAAATGCGAAAGTGAATTTGTTTTTGAGTTGCGCTTTCACGCCTAAATCGCTGAACCGATTTTGAGGATTTTTGGTACAATGATAGATGGCACCCTGGAGGCGGCTTTTTTGCTTAATTTTATATTAATGCAAGAGAAGCCGCGAGCAACAGCTAGTATTTCTGAAGAAAAACAGCAAAAAAAGTATTTTAGACATATTTCTGAACTAACCTCTATAAATTCAATAGTTTCTGAGAATACGTACGGTAGTAAAAACCCATAAAATATAACGCAAAACGCATTTACCATTCATACACATTTAAAATCGACATTCGATTTCTGAAGTACTTAAAAATTCACAACTTGGAAACCCCACAATAGGTTCTGTAAAGAAAAACCACGGCTAACCAAAGGCTACTGTGGAGGCGTGAATTTTTTATGGCATGGGGCGCCATACCCCTTAGAAAAACACCGCCTTGCTAGGAAAGGACTAATAAACGACGGCCTCTATTGCTTAACCTGGATGTAAAAATCTGATGATATGGCATTGCCTTAAAAGTAAGAGTGAACAGACATCTTCTAGGTACGCTCGCTCCATCATAGACCTCATCCACCGCTTTCGATCAGGCGTGATTGAGGTCAAGATCAAATCCATTCCTAAATAAATAAAAAAAAATGCAAAAAGTCTTCACACAATAGGAGGCTAAAATCGCCGCAGCGAACTGACGAGACGCAGAATCTAGTATGAATCTAGTTCAAATCCGATGCAATGGTAATTGTCACATAGAAAAATACAAAAAGGAACCTTTTATGTGCACGTAACATCTTCAGAGTCGTACAATATATGTCCAGACCGTCTGCTCCACTACATCCTACCTCTTGAACACAACACAAGAACCATCTGTTCATTCTCAGGGGTCCTACGCGCAAACGAAATGTTAAAACCTGCAACGGTAAGCCAGGAAACAGCCCCAGGCCTTTAATTTGTTCGGAACACCATACAATATTTATGGAAATATCGATGTCTTTGTTTAGACATTCTGTGAGTTTATGTCGCAGTTCTGAAACAGAATATCCACATCGCTTGCCAACTTTTTGCTAGACTGACATTTGTGTCATGCTTGTGACCGCTCTTTATAACTATATATATATTTATACTATCCAGTCTGTAAAGTTACCAAATGTCGCACGGCACTCGCGTCCAGACACTTTTGTGCGTTAAGTTCAAAGATCTACAACCGGGTTAATAAATCCATCTCAATTTATAAGCTTACGTTACATAAGGTAAAACAAATTTTAAGACCATGGCTTCAATCCTTAAGCTATGACGACACTGAAAAGTTAATTTTATCAGTACCATAAACATACATCAGATACTCACTCACACACACACATGCGATCGCGGACCATCACACATACACACACACCCACACACCCTCACTCACGCAATCACAAACTCACACGATCGCTTTGCTCCTCTTTATCGTTTTATTTGCTGTTTCAATACCTACTAGTTTTGGTTATTCTTTGTATTTTATTACATAAAAAATTAAATGTGTATTGATATATGGCGGAGGACACTGATACCTGTAACACAGGTTCGCCTAGCACGGGAGTCAGGGGCTTCACATGTTTGGTTGTAATATTTTTTATGTCAATAAAGTTATTATAATTATTATTTTATAAGTTCTGAATCATCTATTACATTTTTATTTCTACACCTTTTTATGTCATAAACGCTAAACATAATATTGACTAGATTGGGCATGATGCTCGTGCTTTTGTTTAAGAAACTCCCAATATGGAAACTAAGGACACATTGATTTTCTGTCATGACTAAGCCTTCTGCATTTTCTTTCTCAGTGTATTTACGAGGGAAATTCTGACAAACTTTTATTGGTTTGTATTGATGATGTTTTTTATAGGTTCGAAGGGTAAAGAATGCCTCAGGCTTAGCAGTGTACTTGTTGAAATTGAGTTTACAATGCAGATAAGTATCGTTTGAGGGATTGGGGTTACTGTGATGTTGAGCGGAACGGTCAGCAATTTGTTGTTGATGAACTACATAATCTTTTGTTTGCTACAAAAACAAATATAATTGTAAGTTGTATCTTCTTTGAGATTTTTGCCAAAGGAAACTTGGCCTTTTTCCTGTCGCAAAATATTTAACTTGCGTCTATAGTAGGATAAAATCTTATTAGTCCGTCCGTTAGATTTCCAAAAACTATTGGACACGTATTTTTTTATTTTTTCACGTAATCAAAAAAACGATACAGTGCATTGAAAATACGGGGACGTCACGTCACTGGTAAAAAATGTACCATCATAGTGACGTAGTTCAGTAAAATAACCCTATTTCTATTTGATTTACCGTTATCACAATAAGTGAACCAGAGCTTTAGTAGTTAGACTGTGCTCATCATGAATTTAATTAGTTAGGTACTTATTGGCCTTTGCAATATATCTATAAGCTTCTTGTGCATACATTGACGACCTTTCCAACCTTAATCATCAATACTTTAAATTGTTGCCAGCAATATATCAATATAATTCACCACAATATCATCTTTTATAGATGATGCAAAAAACAAATGCCAATCTTAATCAGAACCTGCAACCTTTCGATTTTCAACCTTGTTCCTTTTTAATAAGATTCTTTGGAAGGATCTTGGTTTCATCTATCCGACATGGAGTAAGGTGAGGCATCATCAATCATACAGCTTGACACTTCAATACAGTGAGCAAATACTTGGAGTAACTGGTTCCAGTAAGAAATAGATATAATCCTATCAGATTTGTAAGCATGTAATTTATATTATGTCCGCTGATGTTCAAGTGTTGAAAGAGTTGTATTTCTAGTCATAAGTTGCAGTTTCGAAAAAAGAAAGATCAAATGTCTTCTCGAGTAGTGTCTGTGGCTGAAGCATCTGGCCGATCAACACTGTCAGGCAACTACGCCAAAGAAAACTTCTATAAATATTTCTGAAAATTCTATAGATTAAATGGTGAAGTTGCTTTACAATATTCAGTCAGGCTCTATAATTACCAGGAAAAAAAAGGATTTTTATAATTTTTTAGCCAGAAAAGTTAGTCTGGACTTGAAAATACACACTTGAACTAGGCCAACGTATAATGCCAAAACTGGCATCTCATGGTAACACTATTACGGTCAACAAACAAATACTCAATCTCCACAATATAGAAACAATGATTTATCATATTTCACCCAAGCTAGACCATACTGAACACCATATAAAAATTCCAGCAAGGCATGCTTATCAGCAACGTATTAACCTACTTTCTTCGCTTGAGTAACAGCTTATGTTCTTGAAGGTAGATAAGCGTTTGATACACAGCTGTGCGGCTTCCTAATCCATCTTTTAATATTAACTGGTCTTTAAGTAAGTGATGACGTTTTGCTAAAGTATTTGGGGTTGTATGTCAAATTCCTCAAATATTTTTTTGAGACAAAAATGTGTTCTACTAGTCCAATTAACAAAAACTGGATGAAAATTACGTAAATCAGAAAAAAACTTTTTATCGTTTTCCAAAAATTATGTTTTCTTTCAGCCATCAGAACTATATCCACTTAATCATCGCTTACTTAAATTGTGAATGCAATGAAAATATAAATAATTCAGTAAATAACAATGTTTTTTTTGTATTATTATAATTAACTTGGTACAGTAGAGCGATACTGTGATCACCAACCCGCCTGCCAAGTGTGGTGATGGCAATTCCTTGGGGGAGGCCTATGTCTGTCGACTAGTGATGATGAGGTACAGTAGGTAGGTAGGAGTAGGTAGCATTAGAGCTACGGATTTGATAGTTTATTAATTACTAGACTTATATTAATTACATTCTTCAGTTTTGCGTGAAAGAGTAACAAACATCCATCCATCCATCCATACAAACTTTCGCGTTTATAATNTTGTGTGATTCCAGACTATAATCTACCACTGTGCCAAATTTGATCAAAATCCATTCTGCAGTTTTGCGTGAAAGAGTAACAAACATCCATCCATCCATCCATACAAACTTTCGCGTTTATAATATTAGTAGGATAGTCAGCACGTAATTTGTCGAGGCTGATATTAACTTTATGACAAAAAGTAATTTAGAATTATAATAATAACATACTTTAGCTAAAGCTTACTTTGGAATCAAAACTACCCTGTCTTCGTCTGAAAATAACGTAAAGCTCCTCATGGGAACTCGATCATGTCCTATGATCCACTGTTCTATTACAAGNATAATTTAAAATTATAATAACATACCTGAGCTAAAGCTTACTTTGGAATCAAAACTACCCTGTCTTCGTCCGAAAATAACGTAAAGCTCCTCATGGGAACTCGATCATGTCCTATGATCCACTGTTCTATTACAAGCAACATTTTTTATAATATCCATCAGTGTTTTCGTTACATCATTGTCTTGCCCGATAAGGTGCCCTCCTCAATCTTCCTTAGCAGACTTTAATTCTGTAAGTAGGCTGGCATCGTCACCGTCGTAATAGCGAAGGTGCATCAAGACTGGGAGACATACACTTACCTCTTTCTTTCCAATAGCTTTTGGGATATGTGTGAGAGGGAGAAAAGTTTCCAGATTAAAATTGATTGCGCGGACATTGTCTTTATCTGCGGGACATGCCTCGATTGATTCTTCATCAATCTTTATTTGCAGTGTTAAATGTTTTTTTTTCTTATTTTGTGAATTACGTTTAGGTTTTTTTGGGTGTTTTTGTGAACAATCAAAGCGTATTCAGCCGATGAGTAAACTCCTTGCAATTAATATTTACCTATGGTTTTTCGTAGGGTAAACGAGGTTATTGATGATTTAGACGTTCGATAGGTTAAGTTCAATTTATTTTTAGAAAGAAATACGCAAACTTATTACGTCTACAATAATCTTAAAGTTTTAAATAATAACATTGATTTATTTGTAAAGCTTCAAATTGCAAAATCATTATACCTACATATTAATAAACTAAAATATGCACATAACCCACTATCCACTTCGTACACTTTAATTACTATTCTACCCAAGATCGTTCAAACCACCATTTTTACAACGGCCAATAAATTTTGAAACTTAAACATGGCCATATCAATTTACGTAAAAGGCCACCGTGCGTTATCAAAAATTTATTACTTCATAAATTTATAACAACTTGAGTGCACTTTGTAAATCTTTACAATGTAGAATGATGGAAGAGGTCCATGGAGCTCAAAAGCTCAAATATTTGAAAGGAATTGTGTGCTACGGCGAAATAGCTTTTCAATCCTAAATAAAACAAATGTTCAGTTTTATTAGTCGACTTTTTGACAGTTTTCGTACCATGATAATTATGTTTTCCGTCATAATAATATTTTCAATCTTAGATTTTTTAAAGTTATTCGTTAACTTACTAAAATGATTTTAAATACCAACTCTTAAAAAAAACAATTTGAACCTAAAAAAAAATTCTGAGGAATATTATTGTTTTACATTTTGGAGTAACAAAATCTAAAACAACACTACACAGTCTGTTAACAAAGTAAACTGTACCAGCGAAAATATTGTTTTTATAACAGCACGTATAGAAAATAAAAGCGCTGAAGTATAAACAGACAAACAAGAAAATGTCTTACAAGAACCTCGGGCACTTGTTAATACATTTCTTGCGGAAATAGGCACCATCGTTAAGACAAGTAAACGTTTAAGCAAACTGCTGCTATCTTTTAACCTAACACGTTCAACACTCGTTTTGCGACTGGCAATGGCACTGGTATCTATTGCCTTAGGCTCAGGACAGACGGGCAGTTACTTACTCGTAGATTTCAATGGGCCTTACATGTTGTTAGTATAAACTTGGTAAGAGGAGCTATGAATTGATCTACAAATTGGATTCTTAGTATGCTGAAGAAACTTAACCAGTGGAAAGGAAATGATAAATCTTTATTCACAAGTCTAGTATTAATAGCGACAATATTCCTATCAAGGAGCAAAGCTATATAGGAAGACGTTTATCAAAATATGAGCAAACATGCGAATGAAAAATTTTCAACGTCGTCTCGCAACTTAACGGTCGATTAAAGCAGCAAAAACCTGCTCGTCTATCAGTTCTCAGATCTAAAGTTACCAGTGATAAAACCATCGCTAAGGTTGTACTTTAAGTTCATTATGTGTCTTCGAACAATTCATTAAGGGTGTAACTTCGAAGGATGATATCTAATAAAATGTTATATTCTTTAGAAGGTGATCAAATAACAATAAGTCTTGCTGTAAATCTGTTCACTCATTAATAACTTTGGTTTCGTTGAAGCGAGGAATTTCGTACTTTAATTTGACGATTTATTTGTCACCATTACATTTTCGAAGATCAAAGATAAACTTGAAAGATATTGGATTCACGGATTCTTTATTTTTTTTCATATATATTTTATTATTTAGTAGATTTAACTTTTCAGTCAGTCAAATGAAAATAACTTTAAACCTCATAGGGTTGCCAAAATATTACTCATCAGATTTAAGTAAAATGGAAGTTATACGCGCAAGCAGCATTGGCTGGTGTAAAGTCAAGTGAAAATAATGATTCGCTAACTTCCGGCTTCGGATCAGTTTGGACATTTCACGCTAGATATTTTTTGGATCATAGTTGAACAGAATAATTAGTGCCATGCATGGCATGATCATCGGGTGTTATCTATGGATAGAACTGACATCGAACTGAAATCGATAGAACTGACATTGCAGAAATGCACTATAGAGCTTGTCGTGCAACGATAACAGATGAACTTTACCCTGAGGTTTCAACACTTGCAACATTGTTTATCAATACTGTAATTGTAGTCGCTGTGTCTTTCAACTTTGTCACTGTATTTCTCTATGTAAATGAATCGTAAGTTGGTTAAAAGATTTAACATACAGTATGTGCAGGCTTATTTACGGTTACCTTTGAAGCGATAAACTGTGAAGCTTTTAATACTTAACTTTAATTTGACGATTTATCTTTTTCCACTAAACTCAGGATGGGCAATGATTAAGGTAAAAGACTCGACGTGAGCTTGGAAAAACCATTGTTTGTGATGTTAGTAAATAGTATTTTTTTAAATACTAGAATGATAGTTATATAGGGAGTACTTATATTTTATCTGTATATGTGTAAGTTCAGCGTTACAGACAATTAATGAGATCAGCAGTTTTTGATTGGCATTCCTAATATCTAGTACCAATCTTCCTTCTGAACAGTTTACGATCTTTAACTTTCAAATGAACTTAATCTTTTCCCTAAAAGACACTACATCAGCCTAGTTCACAAAAACTAACAAAATAAACTTAATCTTTGCTCCAAGAAGACACTAAACCGCCTGTTTCTTGACACACTTGATTGACATTTTTAATTAACAAATCCCGTTTGGGACGTACAGTACGCACATTATTTCTTTAATGGTCCCGCCGAATGATCGATTGTCTGACTTTGGAACCAGTCGGGCAGTCACCAGATTCGGCAATCGGACCAAATGTGCCGAACCCATGTTGTAAATTCTTTGCNGCTATATAGGAAGACGTTTATCAAAATATGAGCAAACATGCGAATGAAAAATTTTCAACGTCGTCTCGCAACTTAACGGTCGATTAAAGCAGCAAAAACCTGCTCGTCTATCAGTTCTCAGATCTAAAGTTACCAGTGATAAAACCATCGCTAAGGTTGTACTTTAAGTTCATTATGTGTCTTCGAACAATTCATTAAGGGTGTAACTTCGAAGGATGATATCTAATAAAATGTTATATTCTTTAGAAGGTGATCAAATAACAATAAGTCTTGCTGTAAATCTGTTCACTCATTAATAACTTTGGTTTCGTTGAAGCGAGGAATTTCGTACTTTAATTTGACGATTTATTTGTCACCATTACATTTTCGAAGATCAAAGATAAACTTGAAAGATATTGGATTCACGGATTCTTTATTTTTTTTTATATATATTTTATTATTTAGTAGATTTAACTTTTCAGTCAGTCAAATGAAAATAACTTTAAACCTCATAGGGTTGCCAAAATATTACTCATCAGATTTAAGTAAAATGGAAGTTATACGCGCAAGCAGCATTGGCTGGTGTAAAGTCAAGTGAAAATAATGATTCGCTAACTTCCGGCTTCGGATCAGTTTGGACATTTCACGCTAGATATTTTTTGGATCATAGTTGAACAGAATAATTAGTGCCATGCATGGCATGATCATCGGGTGTTATCGATGGATAGAACTGACATCGACGATGCAGAAATGCACTGTAGAGCTTGTCGTGCAACGATAACAGATGAACTTTACCCTGAGGTTTTAACACTTGCAACATTGTTTATCAATACTGTAATTGTAGTCGCTGTGTCTTTCACCTTTGTCACTGTATTTCTCTATGTAAATTAATCGTAAGTTGTTTAAAAGATTTAACTTACAGTATGTGCAGGCTTATTTACGGTTACCTTTGAAGCGATAAACTGTGAAGCTTTTAATACTTAACTTTAATTTGACGATTTATCTTTTTCCACTAAACTCAGGATGGGCAATGATTAAGGTAAAAGACTCGACGTGAGCTTGGAAAAACCATTGTTTGTGATGTTAGTAAATAGTATTTTTTTAAATACTAAAATGATAGTTATATAGGGAGTACTTGTATTTTATCCGTATATGTGTAAGTTCAGCGTTACAGACAATTAATGAGATCAGCAGTTTTTGACTGGCATTCCTAATATCTAGTACCAATCTTCCTTCTGAACAGTTTACGATCTTTAACTTTCAAACGAACTTAATCTTTTCCCTAAAAGACACTATATCAGCCTAGTTCACAAAAACTTACAAAATAAACTTAATCTTTGCTCCAAGAACACTAAACTGCCTGTTTCTTGACACACTTGATTGACATTTTTAATTAACAAATCCCGTTTGGGACGTACAGTACGCACATTATTTCTTTAATGGTCCCGCCGAATGATCGATTGTCTGACTTTGGAACCAGTCGGGCAGTCACCAGATTCGGCAATCGGACCAAATGTGCCGAACCCATGTTGTAAATTCTTTGCTTCTTTATTATTTTTTTCTTCTTTGTAGTTTAGTGCAGTCACATTCTTAATTTGAACTTAATTGTATTTTTATTTGTTGGTATATTTTTTGTATAAAGTTTGATATCGGGTTTGAAATAAAACCTTATTGTTATGTTCTTTTTATTGACTCTGGTCTCATGTTGAAAAGAAAGTTGTAACAAAATATTTAGTTGAATGACCATCATAATAGCCTCGTTCTGTCCATCTAACAAACTTTATTCTCTTCCAAATACGTCTAGGTTTTCTTTTACCAACATTTACAAATCTTTACAAGAAAAAAGTGGACCACAAGTGAACAGTTCCCATGTTCTATGGTAATGCACCCATGTCCGGAAGGTACCAGCCTTGTTTTATTCAAATAACCCGACCAACCCATGGCTTGTACTATGATACCTAAAAAAATGAATACCTGAATTCTTATACTCTTTCCACTGACGCGAGGATTTATATCTTTAGTTAGTTTAATGAGGGAGAGAGGCAATGGATTGTGTATTTAAAGACGGAATGGTACAGAAATGTTCTCAGTACGGATCAAGATCTTCCAACAAACATATCCCTTTTGGTATTATTTTAATTCTCTCATACATATTTAGTGGTTCCGTAACGCGTTGGTCACGATTCGTTTGACGTTTTAAATTATACGTACAATTATTTTTATTTAAGTAATTTCGAGTTTGTGGATGCATTCGTAACGTTTATGTTGAGTTAACTCTTATTAATAGGCTGTCTCGAGTTAGTTATGTAAGGGCTTACAGAATGATTTCTTTAATAAGTATTGGGAATACTTTCTCTGTCAATGTTGTCTGTTATTTGGACGATTTATCGGTTGTCACAGCCTTGTTCAGGTCTGTGAGGTCTGTGGCCAGTTTTATAATTGTTGTCGCCTCTATTGGTGATGTTAATGGTAATTTGTGGTTTCTTGGTCTGTAGCCTTCAGTTTGCGTGCTTAGGTTAATCTGATTTCCAGGATTTACTTTGTAATCGTTTTTCTATCTTTTCACATTTTAGACAATCATAATATTATTGAATATTGCGAATATTATTAGTTGACTACAGACTTAAGTGTAAGTAATTTTTAACAGTTTGAAAAACACATGCATTTTAGTCAAACAAAATATCAAAAATCTAAGCCATGTCACAAAAAGTTGAGTCAGTGTAAGTTAAGCACTGTCTAAATAGCGTGTCGCTGGTTCAAAGAAAGGNTATCCAGGACTGGCCTGTTGGTCGAGTGGTTAGTGACCCTGACTGCTTAACCGGAGGTCGTGGGTTCGATTCCCACCCGGGACAAATCTTTGTGTGATGAGCATGATCATTTGTTCTGTGTCTGGGTGTAATTTGTGTATAATATGTATGTATTTAGAAATATATAAGTATGTTTATCAGTTGTCTGGTTGCCATAGTACAGGCTCTGCCTAGTTTGGGATCGGATGACCGTGTGTGAGTTGTCCCAGGATATATTATTTTATATTATTATATTTACTTTGTAATCGTTTTTCTATCTTTTCACATTTTAGACAATCATAATATTATTGAATATTGCGAATATTATGAGTTGACTACAGACTTAAGTGTAAGTAATTTTTAACAATTTGAAAAACACATGCATTTTAGTCAAACAAAATATCAAAAATCTAAGCCATGTTACAAAAAGTTGAGTCAGTGTAAGTTAAGCACTGTCTAAATAGCGTGTCGCTGGTTCAAAGAAAGGTTCAACATTATGCATATCAAAACGAATTGTATAATTTAACTTTCTTCAGTAACTGCAGTTCAACTTAATATAACTTACATCTAAGTTGGATTTAAGTAAGTAGTCACCTGTTTAATAGTGGGTCATTTTTCGTAATTTTATTGGACTTTTAACGTTAAAGTTAGGTAAGAATATGTTAAAACTTGACTTTCTATAGTTAATGTTATGTAAATCGTGTATCAATGAAGTTTCGAATGAACTGCGTATTAATATGTTGCTTGATTTTAAATGAACTGATCGTCTAGATTCTTTCTTTGAGATAAAATCGAATGTTCCAAATAGGTAGCAATTTAGTTAGTAAAATAAATATTTGGATCGTCAAGAGATCTAAAACACGTGATACAAAACATATTTTATTCATAAATTACCTAATAAATACAACATGAATATTGAATAAGTACCTATATAAATACTGTTACAATGAAAAAAATAAGGTTATTTTGGAGCTTCACTTGAGTTAAATAACTAGTCTAGAAAATGTTAGGTATTTCCTCAAACAACATTAATTCCTACATTGTGCGAAAAACTCAGTAGTGGAATATCTTCCGAAGTCTATGTTTGCTGATAGCTCCAACCTGGGGGTCTTTAAATCAGGGGTGAATAGGTTGCTTCAAGGCAAGCGTGTTTCATCTTTGCCCACATTCGCTTACCATCAGGTGAAATTGTGGTCAAACGCCAGCACAGCAATAATAAAAAGTTTTGAAATAGGATATTTCTTCTATATATACTGCTACATTTCTAATAATGAGAAGCCGAACTATTTGTAAGTGCGTGTCCGAAACTATTATACTATTTTTTTCTGATTCGCCACGCGCAATAATTCCTGTCCATCGCCTTGCTCCGGCGGAACAAAGTGAGCCTGATCACTCTTAAGAGTTCACGATTAAAAAGTGCATCAAGATGTAAAATGGAATAATATACATACAGAGTTTATCGATACTAATATGATAAAGCTGAATGGTTTGTTTGTTTGAACACGATAATCTCTGGAACTACCAGCTGGATTTAGAAAATTGTTTTGTATATTATGGCCACATTTATGAGGAAGGCTATACGGAAACGGGAAAAAAACATACGGGATCGGGAAAAAACGTGATATGCGCGTACGAAATCCCGGGCGAAGTGTCATATCAAAAACAACAAGAAATATAAAAATATTAGCGTTAAGTGTTTAGGTTGACTAACTTGGTTTTCTCTTTCAGCACAGATAAAGTCTGCGATGTTGATGTTGCAGAACTATCCTTTTGTAGGGTGACTTCGAGGTAGTTGTAGAGGAGCCACTTGCATATATATCATCCCAATCTATTCGAATTTGTCGTGAAATGTCTTCTTTATAACAGCCCATGCTGCATAGCACTCGTCATCACGTAACTGCACGATTACTTATTGCAACAATCAGTTCGAAACTATGTATTTAGTTTTTTTTTTTCAATGGATAGTGGTCCTTCTCAATTATCTTCTTTGGTGTGCTCTGGTAGAAAAAAAGTCGCAAATGCGATTTAAATTTTAATTTGAGCCCGGGTTTTTTGGTGGCACGCCTCCTCAATCTATTATAATGCCGCGTGGTAGGTCGTCATTATATTTTAAATGATTTTAGGTTTCTTGTTGTGAATAATTAAATTATTACGTGCTTTTGAATGATTAAATTAGATCTAGACTTGATAGTAAGATGCCTGATGAAGACTTTTTGTTGCAAAAAAAGGTTTGTAAAGAAATACAAATCATTGAAGAGTAGCCTAGGTAGGTAGTGGCGTTCGATAGCCATTATGTTGAGTTTGATTTGATT
>NDFZ01002330.1:0-17600 GCA_002192655.3 Mamestra configurata
CGATAACCAAGCAAAGTGTAATTTAGATTACCAGCTTGATAGTGGAAATTGTTTTTTTTTTTAATGATTGATGTGAGCGTTCGAGGTGAATCTGATCCGAAAATTAGATTGTATGGAAATATAGATTAATGGATGATTTTTGAGAGGCCAAGTCCCTAGGTATTTAACTCTGAAATTGTTGTTTTTAATACCTATTAAAGTTGCTTCGTTCATTTCGGTTCAAAACCCTTAATTATAGGGCACCATAATCACATCGTGATCGTATTCCTGAAGGATTCAGGAATCAGTGTCTTCTCCCAAACAATAGGTGATTTAATGCATTACGAATGCATTTTTTTATTACATTTACAATTAATTTCGATAGTATGGGGTAGTATAGGCAATGTTCAAAGACTTGAAGACTGGGAGGTATTTAATAGAGCGTAAAAATTACGTCTCCAATACTTTTTGGTAAATCTAACTGATGGATCAATATAATAATAATTTTTTGTCCAAGCAACATCCTTATTAGTGTCACCGAAAAATTGCAGACTCCGTAAGGTTGTAATAAATCTTTATTAGATTATAATGTCTGATTATGTAAAAATCGTTTTGTATCCATCCAAATTCAATAATTTCCAATATATCCGTGTCTTATTAAGAAAACATAGTTTACAGTTTCACGTGATATTTAACAATCTTACGGCGTTTCCAAAGGGGAATGCCGATTTTAGGCCTTGCGATGCTTTTACGTAATTAACTCTTCTATTCACGACGCGATACAAGTCAGTAACATTTTTTAATAAATATTGATATGATACAACGAAATTAACAGACATTTGCTAGGTTGCCAATTTAAAATCCGGGAAAAAATAAGGATTTGTTGCAAAACATTGATTTGGCATTTACACATATTGTACTTTATTTATTTGTCCTTTTGTTTATAGAAGTCCCAATGCATTTGATGTTACTTGTGGGCACTCAGGGCCTAAATCACTATGGCGGCTTGGCATCCCCCTTTGCCGGTGACATTATCACGGAACGACAATTTCTCTATAACATTCTCTAGGAGTGGCTTTTGTGACATCTTGGTGCTCTTATCTATACCAAGACAATGAGTAAAACTTGACTTTTTAATATTCATTCTTAGAATGAATATTAAAAAGTCAAAAAGTCCAGGCAACAGCAAACTGATCTAAAATTAATGTCAACAAATCAATTTTATTGGCACTAGGGATACGAGCCTGATAAATAACTAGCTGCCGCACGTGGCTCCGCTCGCGTGAATGTCGAAAATTATCCCAAGGGAAAATACTCCCGGGATAAAAATATTTTATGTGTTATTCCAGACTATCTTCTATTGTATGATTTCCGCACTTAGTCCTGATGTTGGACCATTGTGCATAGGCTATTCCAGACTATAATCTACCTCTATGCCAAATTTCATCAAGATCCGTCCAGCCGTTCTGACGTGATTGAGTAACAAACATACATCTATCCAAACATCCAAACTTTCACATTTATAATAATTATTAATATAGATAATGATACTTAGCAATGTATGTGCATCATAGTCATGTATCATCATCACGTAATGCTGGTCATATTCGTATTTAACCAACTCCATAATGGAGGAGGTAATGAATATGAGGTAATTTTTTGAGGCATTTATGTTAAGAAAATGAAATAAACGAAATATTTATATATTTTTGATCATTTAGTTTTTTTTTAAGTTCTTTTTTAGCACAAGTTTGCAGAACGATTTTATGGTCATCTTTGCAATGATTACTCTTAGTAGGAGGTAATCTCTGGAACTTATCACTGATTCCAGGTAGAGCTATGTTATGATTTTCTCAACTGGCTGATTCTCTCAATTACCACAGCAGATAGATGTTTTTTCATACTGCATTCATGAACATTTCCTACGGAATACACAATCGGAAAAACTAGTTATAGAAATGAAAAATAATGTAGGTATAGTGAAGCCTTCTCTAATTTGATCACACATATTTTTCTAGTTTCATGGTAAAAAACAATGGCCAACTACATGACAGCAAAGGCTGAAAAACTTACCAAGTACAAACATTGAATACCAAAACACTGTGTAAATTTTATGTTTTACATGCACATAAATTTACAGACAACATCAGTAGTAGATACTATTTGTTTTTGATTTATTCTATCTATGGGAACTAAATGGTAAAGATTTAAATAAGGAGAGAGTGGTACAGCATTCTAGAATTGATTGAAATAAATTATTTGGAGGTAGTGTAAGGACTTCAGTCAGGTTAAAACTGCCCACGACTTCATATGTGCATATCCCGTTTTTTTCCCAGCCTATAGTCTTCGTCATGAATGTGGCTATCATATTATCCAAATCCGATTGGTAGTTCCAGAGATGAGCGCGTTCAAACAAACTCTCCAGCTTTNTATATACATAGGTACTTACTTTTTTATTTAAATATTAACATTCAAACAAACTCTTCATTTCGCTGACCACCTCAGTGTACTGAGACAAACAAAACAAAATAAAAGTATTCAAAATGGTCAAGCCATTTTCTACTTTTTCCTAGACTAACACATGGTATTTCTTGTGATTTCAGGGCACCAATTTTGTGTTTTGTGGGCCCACCTCTTGATGGCGAAGCCCAATCCCATTTAAGCTGGGCAGCCTTCTGAGCCACATTCCCTATAAATTAATTATATCCTGGTTTTGAGGAATGTATTAAAAAACAATCACTCAAGCACCCTATTGGTGTAAATACATTAAATATCCAACAATGCTGCTCACTTTTAACTTGATAACAACCAATTATCATTGTTTAAAATTTTGTTAGGAACGGGCATGAATCTTAATTTTAATTGTAGGTAACACTTGAGTTAGCACATTATAATGTGATGGACTAACAGCTTTCATTGTCCGCCTTTTACTTTAAACAATCACTCTTGAACATGCCAGCCATATAGGTTGTACTGTAGACAATTGAGCAAGAAGTATGCAGCATATCCAAAGGCTGTATGCATTATTTCGTTTTTTACCTTGGCTCATTCGAAATTATAAAAAAGAGTAATGAAACTAGTAGATCTATGATAATGATAGACAAACTGACGAATTACACGAGAAAGTACATCTGTCCATTGTCTTATGATCACGTATTTGAGTGGCTTAACGACAGTTTATTGTCCCGCCACCATAGTTATTTCAGATACTGAACGGCTGGAAACAAGCAGACCCTGAATACATACCAGAATTACAAAAATTTCACTCACCAAATCTTGTTGTTATTGTGATGTCTGCTCAGTCAATCATCAGAAAGTTATTNAGAATACATACCAGAATTACATAAATTTCACTCACCAAATCTTGTTGTTATTGTGATGTCTGCTCAGTCAATCATCAGAAAGTTATTTCCCCTTTTGGCACAACGAAACACAAAACAAGCAACGCACACACAGCAAATCCCCGAGATTTGACACCAGAGATAGTTCCGCAAGTTGTGAAATAACGAAAATCAAATAAGAATTATCAGAAAATCAACAAAATCCATTCAGCAATACACCATACACCAGTCGAAATCGTTTCGTTTTTTGACATAAATAGTGTGGTGTTTGTGTGTCAATTAAATTTCATTAATACTAAATATTTTAGGCGATTATTGTTCAACTACAGTAAGAGTGTACATTTCACTTGAAGCATTGAATTTGATTTAAACGACATTAAATTCTGAAGAAAGTAGAGTGTTTTAACGTAATGAAAACAAACGAAATAAACTGTTTTTGTCGATTACGCTTCACTTGTCAGTAAGTATGGAACATCCTTATTGGAAACATGACAAGACCACAGCGTAGAGGGAGTATTGACCACAGTTATTAAAAAGGACAGACTATATTTCAACTCTAGTGTTATCGATTTTAACATAGTGCTGGACAATAAAAAAAAACTACGGTTTTCATTCGACAGTAATTTTGTTTCAATTATTCAATAAAGTAATNTTATTAAAAAGGACAGACTATATTTCAACTCTAGTGTTATCGATTTTAACATAGTGCTGTACAATAAAAAAAAACTACGGTTTTCATTCGACAGTAATTTTGTTTCAATTATTCAATAAAGTAATGCGTTTAGATTATAAGCCATGACAAATAACTAGGAAAGCACATGATGATAACTACATTAATTAAAAATAATTGTTTTAAATACGACATTTAGCAAAATTTTACAACTTGCAATCACAACAATAGAGTATTGATTTTAGCCGGTGTACAAATTTAGATCTCTTGTTTGTATCAAAATGTCGACTTTAACCATTTTTTTAGGATGTTATTTTATTTTAGTTACGTATGGAATACGGGAAACGATTGCTGATAAAACTCCGGTGACTTTTACTTTCAAGGAATATCAATACAAAGATTCACCGAAAAACGTAGGTTGAACTCGTGAATTATTCTTTTTTTTGCAACCGATCTGTAAAATGTTAATTTATTCTTTTCATTTATGAGCGTCCTGTCCTTTGTGAAACGAACGCATTGTAGCATAATATTTTTCTAGCTTAAAAGTATAAAACAAAGTCATTGCCTGTCTCTGTCTGTTTCTTACTTCTTCTAAATCACGCACCGTATTTTGATTTGGTAGAAAGAGTGATAAACGAGGAAGAATTGTTTTTATAATTTGAACCCGTGTTAAGCCAGCCGTTATATTCCACTTTCGACGAAGAACAATAAGTTTTATTTAATCCATGATGCAAATAAAATACATATTTTTTTAATCTATCCCACTGCTTGGCAAAAGTCTCCCCCATAATAGCCTTACACTCGTCCCGGTGTTTTACCCTCTCCAACATAAATTTTAAACCAATATTTTTCAGGAGATGACGTTCAGAGAATTTGAAACTGCATGTGAACAGAGCGGAGCTTGCAATCATATAACAGGGCTGCTCAAAACCCGCTGCGTAAGGGAATGCGTATCACCTTCTTGCTATCGAGAACTATACCAGACCGATGCGGTACCTAAATATTATTATCCATATTATAATAAAAACAAACAAATAAATAAAAAATACCAAATAAACATATAAAAAAACTAAAGTAATATTCTATTTTATGTTTTCCAGCTTGAAGAGGGTGAAATCGATGTCCGTTTAAACTCCTTCAAGGGATGTTTCATACAAAGAAGTGGTCGAACGCGAAATTGATTTCGCCCTAAAATAGTATCTTTCCTGGTACTATGCGCCAATAAAATTATTAAAATCTATCGAAAAGTGCGTTTTATGTTATTAGTAAGTATCTACTGTCTTCGTACATGTTTACTGAGTGTGTATAATTTAGGATAAAAAAATCTAAAAATTCAAAACTTTGTTTCAGCTCTTCAAAACCACGGTTACAGAAGAAGGTACATTTTTAAATGGCGTTATACGAAAAGTATTTTAAACAGATTTTATACGAGAGTCAAACAAATAATAGCCTATTAGCCAAGCAGCTTTGGAGTATGTGGAGGCCAAATATAGTTTATACTTTTAATACCTTTTTTTGTCACAGCATTAATTACAATACACTAGTGCATTGCAGTACATCTAAACTTATTTAATACAGTTTACTCAATAACAAATTATATGTAAAAGGTAGTCTGACAATTTTATTGATTATTTCTTATTCACATGCCTTTTAGCTTTTTTATAATAACAACAATTTCATCTTATTAAAAGTCCAATTAATAATATGCACAATGTCATCATCTTTAGTGACAAAATATGTAACAAAAAAATACGGGCAATAAAATATTCACAGCATATTTTTTGAGTTTCTATTTACTTTTCAGCATTTAGGTTTTTGTCAAGAATACCTAACAAAACTTAAAGCTCCCTAACGAAAACAGTGCGAAAAATGACGCAGCTCAACTACTGATATATACCTATACACTCCATACATTTCTCCAGCGATACCTCAGTCCAGTAAATAAGTCACTGGAAAATGACAAACTCTGTAAGATTATAAAGTTCCGTCCGTTCTTTCCCGTTCCCGTATAGCCTGCCTCATGATCATGAGTGTGGTTATCATATACAAAAATATTTTTCCAAATTGGACGGTAGTTCAAGAAATTAGCGCGTTCGAACAAACAAACAAACTTTTCAGCTTTATTATATTTGTATAGATCTTGAGAGATTGTAAACTCTCGATAAATTGTTAACTGAACAATTAGAATACTTTTTTACGCATCAAATTCGATACTTAGTCCATAATCTCTCGAAGTCATTCGGAGAAATTTTTAACCGACGTATAATGACGACATGTTGGCGACCAATCAGTGTACGGTTTCGACAAATTTATCGGATTTTCTTGCCTAGCCAAGTAGCGGAACATAGGGCAGAGGAAGCTTAGGGCTCCACAATACAGATAAGTTAGGTTCGAATATGACGGGAGCTGACGTGAGCGAGCAATAAAAAAGCTAGAACTTACAATTTTTATTTTTTATTTTGAATTGCACCAACAGATGGCGTTAACTTTCACCCACCAAGAAACAACACAAAAAAAAATATTATAGATACATGAAATATATTTTATTAGACAGTTATGTTTATTAAAAAAAAGACTCCAAAAAATAAACATAGAACTAGATTTACTTTCGTGTCCTTGACAACTTTACCGGTTTAACGGTTGGTTTCACGAGTGCTGGAAAAGTACGGTACTTCCTTTCCCTAACTTGAAAGAAAAAAATTGTTTCACTTGCATTCGTGAAAAGCGGTCTAGTGAGAAATTTAGCACAATGGCATCCTTATGCAGGCAAATTATTAGAGGAAATGCATTTAAAAGTGTTCTGTTTTCCACTGCCCGGCGGGGATATGCCGACAAAAGTAAGAAATCGTGAAATTTTCAGTTCCAAGTTTTTCATGAGTATCGCCACTCCTGTCACTAAAGTTACGTAATGTCAAATTTCCCGTAAAATTACTTTTGATTTAATTTATATTTATGTTTATCGCGATATGAACTACAAAACTCCTATATTTTTGCAAAAAGTAGGAATTTGACTCTCAAAACTTTGCTGTAAAGTAAAAAATAAGACGTCATTTTCCATGTCATGCACGTTTTATTGATTATTTTTGTTATTGTTCATTGATTATGAATAAAAAAGTTATTTATTCCCATTTTATCTTTAAGTCTGGCCACTTATTTAACGGGTACAACATATTTATTGATTTTCATTTTGCCCGTACATCATAAATTTAATTTTTAGGTTATCTTTCTTATCAATTATAATCTTCGATAGGTGAATCCTAGCTAGAATGTAGTTGATATACTTGCTTCGTTAAAACTATTGATTTATTTACTTTTCTATCAAAATGATAATGTCACAAGGTCATTCACTTTTTGTGACAGCTGAGAAAAATCAATAGATAGATAATGTCTGACTGTAAGCAGTCTTGTTCCTCAATTCTCCTCCATACTCATGATGTTACTAGTTCTCATCTTTCTTAAATTTAATGCTAAAAGGAACATGTTTTTAGTCATTTACTTTTATTACTGGGTTTTCCTGTTTAGTTCCAACATTTTTGAAGCAGTATTCTAACTTCCTTAATCATATTCAACATCATGGATATTTAGTTAACCAATTACATGTCACTGGAAAATTGCAGACGCCATGATTGACAATATGATTGTCTAATATTGTGTGATATTTGAATTATTGAATTGTACTCTAATAAAGATTTATTACAATCTTACGGAGTCTGTAATTTTCCAGTGACATTGATATTGGAAACTATTTAATAAGGATGAGATTTATTGTATACAAAACAACGTTTTCATAATAAATCAAGAAATTATAATCTAATAAAGAAATATTACAATCTTACGGAGTTTGCAATTTTTTACCATACATGTTCAGTTAAAAAGAAAAAGAGTTTATTTGCGACAAGTTGTGTGACATAATCATGTATCTACACAGGAAACATTTTCAATAGCTTTGTCTTTTCAATATCCTTTCATTATGCAACCATGCCAACAAGAATATACTTAAACCCTTAAACATGGTATTGTTCAGAATGACATTTGACTGCAGTTCTATAACCAAAAACACCATGTAACATATTCATATTTCCTGCCAGTGATGCCCGATCCCCTGGAGCATGCCACCGGTATGGAGAGGAAGGAGCTGATGGCCATGCAGGCTGGAAACGACGATCCCTTCAACATGAAGGTGATCAAGAAGAGTGCTGGTACCCGTGACAACCCCACCTTAGTGCCCTCTTGCTTCGACGCCCGCATTGTCGGGTGCATATGTAAGTACTGCATAAATTTTGATAAATACTTAATTTGAAGTGTTTCAAGTATTTAGGGGTGTGGTTTAAATTTTTTCAGTCAGTTCAGGGAAAAAACATTAATTTTAAAATTTAAATCTGTTGTAATGTATTTCATAACATATTTATCAAGATAACATAGATATGAATGATACATTTANCGCATAAATTTTGATAAATACTTAATTTGAAGTGTGTTTCAAGTATTTAGGGGTGTGGTTTAAATTTTTTCAGTCAGTTCAGGGGAAAAACATATTAATTTTAAAATTCAAAATCTGTTGTAATGTATTTCATAACATATTTATCAAGATAACATAGATATGAATGATACATTTAATGTGTCTAGACAAGAGTAATGAAAAAATACTGTTAAATACTGCATTGATGCTGAAATGACACCTCTCAAATTAATAAAGTATGTTAAGAAAATATCAAAGAACCGTAACAAACTATCCAGTTATACTCCAGTATAACCGGATAGTTTTTTACTCCAGTATAGCCGTCCCCAGCAGTAGTTGGAAGAGGCTAGACCAAAGCTAGTTATTACCACACCCCAGAACACACAAAACATGATTGTTATTGCATAGCTGTATGNTACCGGATAGTTTTTTACTCCAGTATAGCCGTCCCCAGCAGTAGTTGGAAGAGGCTAGACCATTAGAGTACCAAACTATGTAAACATACCAAAGCTAGTTATTACCACACCCCAGAACACACAAAACATGATTGTTATTGCATAGCTGTATGTACGCAAGCACGTCAAGCTACCCGAAACTGTCAAATTTTCCCAATCAACTGTGAACCAAATAGTCTTGTGATAGAGTTGAAAATCTATTGAAGAAAATTGACAGTGTTGTAGCTTGATGTGCTGGCGTCTGTTCAGCTATGCTAGATATTAAACACAAGTGGTTTACTGATAGTCAAACAAATAAACGGTTTTCCTGTTAGCTCTCTTGACATTCAAGTAAATCATTGAATATTATGGCTTAAGTCTTTTTATGGTTTGGTGTGATTATATAATAGACTATGTGACTAGATTTTTATATTAAAAAAAAAGCATTTCCGACATCTTGGTCATCTTCAATAAATATGCAAAAAAATGTTGCACTAACTACGCGCTAAAAGGACTAACTCGGAANAGCTTAAGTCTTTTTATGGTTTGGTGTGATTATATAATAGACTATGTGACTAGATTTTTATATTAAAAAAAAGCATTTCCGACATCTTAGTCATCTTCAATAAATATGCAAAAAAATGTTGCACTAACTACGCGCTAAAAGGACTAACTCGGAACACATTGTGCTTAGTAACAGCTTCTAATAATATTTAGAGAGCAAAACAATATCACTATTTAATCAATAGTGTTATGAAATCAAGACAGTTATGGCAATGTGCCATATTAGTGTTGGATAGATCTCATGTGTTCTGTTACATATTCGCATCCCCATAGAAACAAAGTGTAAGAAGTTAAATGGAGAATATCTAGGTGCCTTACTAAATCATGACCCACGCTCACTTGGGCACAGTAATAATTATAACCATGTGACCAATATTGTTTCACGCTCTATGAAAAACTTTTACCATGAAAATACAAAAGAAACGCAAAAGCCTTTGCACAGTGATTTTACTTGTGCATAAAGTTTTAATAAATAAAAGAAGCTGTATTTAGCATAAATTCCACACACCAGCAGACATGTGTTCTGAAAAGCCTGATTAATTTAAATTATATTAAAACTTAAAAAGAAAACTACAAAATAAAACACATGTACAATGGGCGGCCTTATCGCATGCCGCAATCTCTTCTCTTCTATTATATTGTATGGAAGGCACCTGCTACACAGGTATGTTCCATACAATATAATTTACAAGAACAATATTTTTACTGCATATTTTACTATTGTACATTATGACTTCCTACATAATCATCGCAGAAATGCTGCCTTTCAAATTCAATTCAACAAAAAATGCAATAACATTTTGTAAGTTCACAATCAGCGGAATGATGAGAGATGAATAGAACACTGTTTCTTATTGTTATGTAAGTTCTTTAAACAAAATAGCAATGTTTAAAATTAACGACTTATTGTTTTCAGGTGAAGAACATGCCACAGCCGTCACTTGGCTCTGGTTACACAAGGTACTTACTGTTTTATTATTTTAGTAAACTGAACTACATTATTGTAGTGAAATGATAAAAAAGCATTTGGCAGAATTATTGATTGAAACATTCTTTAAAAAAAGAGAGGTATTGTCATGTGATGGAACAGGAATATTGTCTTGTTTCAAAAATCCAAAAATCCCCTTTGTTAAAATTATGTGTTGCCAGTTTAGTGGAAAAGTCAATATTATTTTTATTAATTAGTTTCGTTTTTATTATTATAGGACCACCCCCGCCGCTGCGAGTGTGGACACTGGTACAAACTGATCGAGAAGCAGCCCGTCTAAACGCGTCTTAAATATTTTAGTTTCTACAGTAGTGGTGTAACACGCAATAATGCGCATCGCACATCAATGGTCAGTGTTACCATGTGTATAAATAACAATCAGAGATGCGTTAGTTTGAACATATTACCAAAATCGACAAATCATTAAATAATTGTAAGCATACTTAAACTCTTGTTTTATTGCCTGCGTTAGTGGTGTATTTGTTGAGTTCACGTTGTCAGTGTGTAGTTCAATAAACAAACTTAATTACGGCGCAGGATTTTATTTTTGGTGATGGCAGTACCCTTTTTGACCTTGTTATTCCTAAAGTTTAAGTCTAAAATTCTAAATTACAGCAAGCTTCGTGGTACATATTTCCCATACTATGTAGGCAGTGATAGGAAATATAATAATCAAATCATAATCTACCTGCCCTTTTCCCATGTTGTTCGAAATTATTTCCTATGCATTCATCCCCTTTCCTTTCATACGTATCCCCTTCTCACATGACTCCCTAAACAATAATAAAATATGAACCTTATTTTTGATGAATCTATATTTCTATCTATATAAATAAAAATGAATCCCTATTTTCCTTGGTCACGGCATCACGCGTGAACGGCTGAACCAATTTCGCTAATTCTTTTTTTGTTGTGGTTGTTATTGTCAGGAGAAGGTTCTTATGCAAAGGTTTTTTAAATATATAAACAATACATCTGGGCGAAGCCGGGGCGGGCCACTTGTAATATCATTAAGAGGAAAGATTTCTTTTGTTACACTTTGGCACAAAAACTACTCAACCGATTTCAAAAATTATGTCACAATTAGAAAGCTACTTTATTAACATAGGCTTTTTCTTTGAGATTTTGATTGTTTGATAATTATGGTTGTAAAGTGTAATTTACATGTTCATAATATGAACATGTAAATTACACTTTAAATTAATGAATTCGGACCTTTCCTTTAAAAGTTACAGTTATATTTATAATAATAATAATATCTTNCAAAGGTTTTTTAAATACATAAACAATACATCCGGGCGAAGCCGGGGCGGGCCACTTGTAATATCATTAAGAGGAAAGATTTCTTTTGTTACACTTTGGCAAAAAAACTACTCAACAGATTTAAAAAATTATGTCACAATTAACAAGCTACTTTATTAACATAGGCTTTTTCTTTGAGATTTTGATTGTTTGATAATTACACTTTAAATTAATGAATTCGGACCTTTCCTTTAAAAGTTACAGTTATATTTATAATAATAATAATATCTTCAGAAAAGTCACACACGGTCATCCGATCCCAAACTAGACAGAGCCTGTGCTATGGCAACCAGAGTCCAGACACACCACCACCACCTCACCTGATAAAACATACCTACTTATATATTTCTAAATACATACATATTATAGACAAATTACACCCAGACACAGAACAAATGAACATGCTCATCACATAAAGATTTGTTCTGGGTGGAAATCGAACCCACGACCTCCGGTTTAGCAGTCACTAACTACTCGACCAACACGCCGGTCAATATAGTTTATGTCACCGGAAAATTGCAGACTCCGTAAGATAGTCATAGGTAAATCTTTTTTTGATTATAATTTCTCTCTCAATTCAATAGTTTCCAATATATTTTACAATCTTACGGCGTTTGGCATTTTCCGGTGACATCTATATATAAAAGCGAAAGGACACTCCCTGATTAATCCCGAAATCTCAGAAAATATTGGAGGTAGATTATGAATAGGTGACGTCCGCTAAGAAAGGATTTTAAGAAATTCCCCCCATAAAGAGGTGAAATAGGAGTGGAAGTTTGCATGAAACGACTTAAGTATTCCTTGGGCGAATATACTTGAAACTTGGTGCGTGTGAATTAAAAAGGTTGCCATTATTAGTTTTTTTTTAACTAAGTACCCCCAAAACACGATTTATTTTAAAGTTTGTATGGAAAAATCATATTTTTTAGGTTTATAAACTTGAAACTTGGTACAAATAGGTAATCATTATAAGCTAATTAAATAAGTAATAAGGACATAATAAGGTTTTCAAATGCTTAAATTGGCACTGCATTAATGATTTTGATAAAAAGAATAACGTGTATTTGGATTTTTCGAAAATAAACTCGTAAAGGGATGATGAAGTTTTTTAGAGATGACATTATTGCTTGCTTCAATTTACTTGGACATAGGTATGAACAAGTGGTATAATTAAAGCGGATCTAACGATTTTTTCATAATCAAACCCCAACGGGGTGAAGGGCACAACAGTTGTGTTGATCCTGAGACCACAGGATCAGCAGCAAAAATGTCTGAGTAATTAATTATTATAAATTGTTTCGATTATTTTCAAAAAAAGTACCCGTAAAGTCTATACCCTAACGGGGCGTTGAAGTTTCTGAAGTAATTACCAACCTATTAAATCCGCGCGGGCGAAGTACTAGTTACACCATAAAGGTGCCACATGGCCTACTGCAATGACATCACAGGTGCAGCAAAATTAATGTCTATTTATCTTGACTATCTTGTCGTGTGTTGCGCCCTGTAACACGAGGAAAAAAATAACTACATATTATAAAACAAAGCCCCTCGCTGCGTCTGTCTGTCTGTTCGCGATAAACTCGCGATGGCTGGCATTTTACACTTACTCCCTTCCGGTCGAACTTAGATTTGGACACAGCGCTGCTGGGCCCGAGTTGAGCATTACTTGATCATAATATGCCAGGTCCACTCTGGAATGCTGTTATGCTGGGGCTACATTATCGCGCGAATATTAGTGTCGCGTTGGCCGCTATAGTTTACCGACAGTGCCGGATAAGCATTCTTGTGCTCCCAAATACATCGCAATCCGACGAATCGCTTGGTATTACTTGTCGCGACAGCACAAATCTTCGCGTTATCGCGACAGTGTGGCCGCGGCATTACAGTTCTGTACTCTTGCTGCACGAACTTTTGGCAAGGTATGCAACGAAGGATCCCAAGGTATATACAACGATCGATTCTTTTTTTTTTGTGAGTGGCTTCTAGCAGTTCAACCTATAAGGTTGTCGACTGCTTAAGCGGGCTTGCCTGTGGTGAAATATTAAAGCCTCCAACCAGGGCTTATAAAAAACTTACAAACTAAGCGACTACCTACACGCTAAGGGCACCCCCTGTGGGGTACGGGCCTCGGCTTAGGGCGTCGCTGGGGGGAGGACAGCTAGGGACGGGCTGGATCGAACTGGTATTATTATTAAGGGGCGAATTTAAGACCACAGGCGAGCAAGGGTTGGGGCGGATTTTGACGGGGACGTCGCGGTGGGCCTCGGCGGCGAGGGCGGAAGGACGGCGGTCGTGGTTTGCGAAGAGTGCTGGTCTCTTTGCGATTCTCTTGAAGGAGAGAAGTAGAGTCGTCGGGCGTGACGAGGGTATGCCTCGGTCAGCGTACTTTGGAGATGCGGGAGGGTTCNAAGGAGAGAGGTAGAGTCGTCGGGCGTGACGAGGGTATGCCTCGGTCAGCGTACTTTGGAGATGCGGGAGGGTTCGTATCGGGCAGCCAATGCGATTAGGGGGTTACGGTGTTTTACAGCAGTGTCGAAGAACGTTTGGCTATGCGTTCGGACGTAGTAGGGGGCACCCGTGATTTTGCGCACGAAAGGGTTTAGCAACGATCGATTCATCTATGTAAGAATTGATATAGTAATTATTCAACTTTATATGGGCTCCCAGGAATATTTATAATAAAAATTGTTAAAAATCAGATATTCGACTAACATCTGAAATAGTCAGTTCGTTTGAAAATTAGTGAGTTTTGTCTCTGATCAGTTAATGACATTTGTTTCGCGCGTTCAGAAATGAAAGAACCTTTGATTTGGAAAAAGTAGGTAACATGTCATTATCTTTTTTTCTCTTAGGGCTCTTAGGTAAATCCAACATTCTTTGTCATTTTACACTCGTACTCGACGGGGATTTTCAAGTTCTTTTGATCAAAATCTGTCAAAAATGAAATGAATATTGTTTCTGAATGAGGATATTGTGCGAAATTCGGTTTCGTATTAAATCAACAAAGCGGTAAGTCGTTGTTACAAAATACAGTATAAATCAAGAGGCAATGAACAATTTAATGCCATTTGCATTCATTGTTTGTCAACATTGCTTACAAACTTTACAAAGTTTGGATGTCCTCAATGTTCGTTGTTGTATGAGTACCTAATCGTTCAAAACTCAGTGCAACCACCTTGCATCCTTGTAGCCTAATGAACTCCACTTTTCAAAGCAGCACCACTTAACATAATTTCTTCCATAGTAGAATAGGTAATAAATTATGTATCCAGATAATTAAATTTATAATTATTCTTGTGTATGAACCCCATTATTATAATCCCTAAGAGAACAAAAACACATCTATGGATATTGGCAGTACCTTAACANTCAACATTGCTTACAAACTTTACAGTTTGGATGTCCTCAATGTTGGTTGTTGTATGAGTACCTAATCGTTCAAAACTCAGTGCAACCACCTTGCATCCTTGTAGCCTAATGAACTCCACTTTTCAAAGCAGCACCACATAACATAATTTCTTCCATAGTAGAATAGGTAATAAATTATGTATCCAGATAATTAAATTTATAATTATTCTTGCGTATAAACCCCATTATTATAATCCCTAAGAGAACAAAAACACATCTATGGATATTGGCAGTACCTTAACATGCAACCTCTTTTCAAAAACAGTTTTTTGTGTAATAATAAAATTATAATTTACAATTTTTAAGTTTTTTTTTTAACATCCACACTTTTAGCAATGTCATTCAACATACAAGGAGTGCACATAGCGGATGGCTTCGCAGATGACTGCGATGAGCTCGTGCACCGCTGTCTTCGAGTAAAAGGCACCCTCACCTTTGAGACATTTTCCGACATATGGAAGGAGATGCGGATGTCTTGTGTATTCCAGTAAGTTTGTTTATATATGAAATCTTGGGACTAGAATACTTTTAAATTACCTGAGCTATTATGACTATAAACTTTTACCTAATTAATGTTTATGATATAGAAAATTGCACAAGAACATAAATGATTTAAAATCCAAACTTGAAATTTCTAAACAAGTTGAGCAATTTAAACAACCCATAGGGTCATTGAACAACATTTACTAAGGGAACAATATAAAAATTGTGAGTAAAAAAGCACTTTCTTGAACTTTCAAGTTATGTAAATAATAGTATAAACCTTGCTATTTTTGTTTGGAGCAGCTGTTTTTTTTTAACTCAATATAAAACCTGGCTAATCAACTTTATACAATGTGTAAAAGAATAAATGCAATACCTCTTAAGAGGTCATTGTTCTCATCATCATGAACAACTTTTACTATGGGACCAACCCCGAAATCGCGAAAAAAACATCAACTCCCCCATACATTTCTGTGCGCATAACTCGACAAAATGTACTGGACAGCTGATTTTTTGACCCCTTAAGAGGAATGCGTTTATTCTGTTGCATGTTGTATATTAAAAAAATAAATGAACTAACTCAGATTCTGTTAATTTTAGTGGAAGAACTTCAGGTGCAGAAATAGCAGAATTATCAGAAGAGTTGTTACACATAGCAAAGCCTTTCATGGTGGCTGATACTAGCAATTTTGAGGTAGGCACTCATTTAACCTTTTGAAAGCCAGAGCATACAACCATGCAACCTTTGCTGATGGAATGTGAAANAAACATGCAACCACGCATTTGCCATACTTTTCATCACATATTTGTGACGTTTGTCATACAGGGCATGCCAAGCGCATGCCCTGTATGACAAACGTCATGTATATGTGACAATGGTGTTCAAAGTATTTAGTTTTATATATAATAAATTATTTTTTAATACAACCACTTTCCTGGTTGGTAAAAAGCATAACTTATGTTTTTCACAAGCTAAATATGTACATGGGGTGTGTATATGGGGTTGCAATCACTAGTGCAAGCACAGTATTCAAAACCATACATATGCCCCAAAAATTTTGTGCTACTGGAAAACAAGTTATAGAGTGAAACATTCTACTGACCAGCAGTAAAACTATGACGCCAGCTTTGAGTCCACTAGAAAAACTTACAACAGAAGTGAAAACTAATAACCCTCCCCAGAAATCTGTAGCCGGCCTCTTCCTAGTCTACAGTCTAATAAACTTGCAACCATACGCAAACTTCGCTGCACTCCGCATAATCCAAGAAGACATACCCGCCATAGAACGCATAGAGCTTGTGGCCAGACGGGATAGGAGGCAAGATGTGCTGTATATACTGGGCTCGGTGCTCATCCAGGGACCCGTGCAGTACCACGCTGTATTACGAGAGAGGGGCATGGAGTATCCTCTCAGGAAGTATTTGGAAGGTACCGTAATTAAAATAGATTATATGTTTTACATTGTATAGACTTGCTTTGAGAGGACCTTGTGGTTAAGCAACGCTTGCCGAGGTCGGTCTATAGATGGGTGATCTTAACGTATCGAGACTCCTTTGTGCCTCAGAAAGCGCGTCAAACCGTTGGCCCCGTCTGTCATTTGTGGATCTTTGGCAGTTGTTACGGATTGCCAGAAGCTAGAAAATCTGACACCAGTCTCAGATTTATTTATTGAAATTCAGAAATTCAGTTCTTAAAATTATTATTGTAACATCACTGTAACATACCCATAAGGTGTACATTTAAATTTACAATTAAATAGTTCAAATTGTCATAGTACACAAAATCACCACGGAATCATAATATTAATTACCACAAGAGAAAAAAAAAATTATACATTCATTCATTGTCATTTGTCATAATTAATCATTATTATAATATTAAATATCATTTTAGTCAAGTCATTTGTCATTTAGGAATTCATTGATTGTTTAATATACTTTCTGTACCAGCAATTCTTTGAGTTTGTATTTA